>PVKB01004234.1:42526-153214 GCA_004027205.1 Ctenodactylus gundi | reverse complement strand
ACCTAGGGCTTAAAATTCCTGCACTCAGGGAGGCTGATACAGAAGGACTATTAGTTTGAGCCCAGGCAGAGCAATTCAGCAACTCAGTGACACCTGTCTTAAAAATGGGTTGGTGATGTAGGTCAGTGCAAAAGGCTTGGACTCAGTCCTTAATCACACACACACACACACACACACACACACACACACACACACACACACACGGTACAAAATCTCCCTTTATTATAAAATTACCAAAATCTAGAGTTTGGTATTATTTACTCCTGTTTCCCCAAAATCTTTAAAAATGATCTAACATGCACCAGCATATCTGGATGTTGTGGAAGAATAAAAAAAAAAAGCGATGTCTAGTTCAGGTACAAATAAACAGTGTATCAAATAATCTCAAGGCCCTTCTGATCCACTGCAGACGAACCAAGACTCAAATAAGAAATATTTCATAAACTCTAATTTTTGTTCTTGGACATGATGAGAAATGTGAAAAGAATAGATATATGATGAGAAATCAATCTTGATTGGCCTGGGAAATAACTTCCTTCCCATTCTTGAAGTTGAGCAAAGATGCAACCCCACTGGATCATGCTTTCTGAAGTGGGAGCATCTTTCACTGATACACCATCCCAGCCATGCAAAGCTCTGTCCAGCTTCTCCATGTGCAAATGTGGTCCTCACAATGCATATTTTCTAGATAAATACCCCAGGACCTGGGATTTTCTTGATATATATCTTCTATCTTGAAAAATAAAATGTCATCCACTGTTTTTCATCCTACCAAAGAGATAACAACACAGAGTGCAACTGGTCTGCCCCCTCCCCCCACCCTTTCAGACACTCCCAGTCACATATCTACTCTGACAATCCAGGCATGCCTTTCTCAATTTGGAAACTCTGGCAAAATTTCACACACACACTCACACACACACACACACACACACACACACACACAAATCTTAGCTATTCAATAATGAACTTAGAGTGAGTGGAGATTATGCTGCACATCAGTTTTTAAGTATCATCAACAAAACCTGTTATAGCTGTACCATAAGGCACTGGTATGTCTATATTATCTTCCTGCTCAGATGACATCCGACATTCAACATAAGGTCAAACCTTACTAATACTAGTGTCATTTATTTTCTATTATTATTATTGTGACTTTGGGATTCTGAAAATGAGGGGGATTTACTGGGCCATCCTTTTCTATGGACCATCCTATTACTCGTGGTTAATGACATGAAACAGGGAAATACCGTGACTTAGATGTCTGTAACTCAAAAATAGGCAGAACGTCATTGCATTTAGAAACAGTCTTGTCTAGCAGTTTAGTCAAACATAAGATCATTGGGAAATTGCTCTCAAGTATTAATACTTACTAATATATTGTGTTTCAGTCATAAAGCAACCTTCTCCCAAGGTGTGTGTATAAATACAGTGCAGGAGTAGTCACTGTGTCATCTATATTCTTTAAATACCTGCAGGATGATCTGAGGTTCAAATGGTGTTGATGGCCACACAGTATGTAACCCTAGACTTATTAAAGATATGTAATGTATCATTTTACCCAGACTTAGAGAAAAAAGAAAGTCTAATTCTAAAGCTAGAACATTTTGTCACTAAAGATATTATAGTATTGACCTACCTAAGTAAAAAAAAAATTCAGTAAAAAAAATTAAATGTCTTATAAATTTTTAAAAGCGAGACTACCAAATATGTACACCTATCTCTGATACATGTGGGAACTATTTTTATTTAAATGGAAAGTATTATTACTTCCTTATTATTTGGTTACCATATGAGCTTCTCATATGAGGACTCCTATGTGGCCAATCAATCTGACAAGTTATTCATGAATATTCTATGCTTTCCCTTAACTGAACTCTCAGGGAGTACAAAAGAAGACTTGGAGGACTCCTTCATATTTGATTTTGGCTTTTACCACGAAATAGTGTACATCAGGTGTCTTGTAAACAATCGACATTATATTTCCAGCAGTTCTGAAGGATGACAGTCTGAGATCAGGTTGCCCAAAATGCCAGAGTCTAAGGAGTTATGAGTTGCTTCCGGTTCGCAAGTGCAAGCTTGTACCCTATCAGAGTAAGGAGAGGAAGCCAGCTTCCTTGGGACAGTTACAAGGATACTGATCCCATTCGTGAGGATTCTACTGTCACCATTTCCTTTAATTCTAATTACCATTCAGGAACTTCTGAACACAACCCTTGTACGAATGAAAGCCTCAAAGAGAGCAGACACGTGTTCTGGAGACCATACATGTCCACTAGATGACAGTCTTTATGCTCTAAGGATCCTGACCTCTGGTAGGTGTGATCTTTTAGGTTTATTTGTGAGTGACTGAAAAGTCTTTATATGGCAGGCTTCAAGAGTTTATCCCCATGCCTGATTTACACTATGCAACTAATATTCTGCAGTGTCTAAGAGATGTTACAGCCACTCCATAGGCTCCCCTGGTGGCTATGCTCTTATATAGAGCTAAATTCTAGCCTTAGCACATTCATTTTGCAGTCTTTTTTGTCAGGAGAAGAACTTTGATGTTATTGCGTTCTTCCACAGATAGCACCGGGAAGACATCTTTGTTTTGAGGGGATGGGAATCGTAAAGGTACTTGTCTCCATTCTGACTCAGTACTCAGTGTTTTGTTCAGTTCTACTTGATCTGTTTTTCTTTCCCATCCTGCCATCTTGTCGATGCATCTGAATTACGATAAACAATGGCAGACACTAATTAATGAACCAACTCCATATTTTCTACCTTAAAGCCACCATAATAGAAAATAGATTCCAATGAGAGATAATGATTCCTACACTGAAACAAGAGGCCAGCCCAATCAAACACAGGCCTTGCCTCCCATAAAGAGGAGGAGAGAGAGTGAGAGTCATTTCCCCATGAGGTCACCTTTCAAAGACATCTCAGGAAAACAGGTCTGGCTTACAGTGTTGCAGTGACAGCGTTTATAATTGCAACATGTGGTATGCTGGATGCTTGTCTTCCTAAAATTTGTATTACTATTGATACATAGAAACTGAGTTTCCATCCTGTTGGGATGGGAGATTTAGACTAAGATTGGGTAACAAGGTGGAATTCCCATGAACTAGATCAGACTTATTTTAAGTCTCTCTTAAGAGCCCTCTTGTCCTGCCTTCCACATGATATTATATATATATATATATATATATATATATATATATATATATATATATATAATTATATAGTTAATTATATATGTAATTCTCTCATTTTTAAATTTATGTAGTCATGTTCTTTTTATTCCATCTGTGCACGTTAAAAAATGGGAGTTAACACATTGCCCTCTTTAAGTTAAATGCATGAATAGAAAGCCCATGAGGAAATATTATTCCTCAGCTTAGTTCAAGAATATCTGGAAAAATCAGGAAATTTAATGTTAATTTTTTGTAAGCTACATTCTAGTATACCTTCTTCTGATACCAGAAATAACGTAGACTAAAAAGAAAAATGACAACTCAGCAAAAAGAACAAAAAAAAAAATTCCTTTCAGAAAACTGACAGTCTGCTCTGATCCAACAGAGGCTTACAATTGTTTGCACTTATGTTATTTTCTCATGCTATAATTTAAAATGAAGTTTTATAATCTCTGCGTGTGTTTGTGTGTGTGTGTGTGTTTGTGTGTGTGTGTGTGTGTGTGTGTGTGTGTGTGTGTGTGTGCATATATTTAATTTTGTATGTTGCCCAAGACAGTGCCTTTTGACTTAAAATCAAGGGCTCAGAATCTGACATGCCACAGGTTGGACATATGTGATTCATTTATTTGAACATATAATCAAAAAAGATTAATGAAGGGAATTAAAGGCAAGTACGTATATTTTCTTTTATTGATTAAGTAAATATTTTCAAAAATCCAAAACCAATAATATCATCGGGGTAATTAATCACAAAATACTTGTCTCAGAATGTTGGATTTAATTTCCATTTCAACCTACCTTTTTTTTGGAAACTTCCTTCATGTTGTTCAAATGGTGTTCCTAACTTCAGAGGGAGTTACAGTAGCATGCATACTACTGTGAAAATAACACACTGTTCCTAAGGAGCAATTTAGAAACTACTGAGATGTGGCAACAATCAAAATTAAACATGAGGGTGTTTGCTGATGATAAATTAATCTGAATGGTCCTGGAAACTCATTTCCTTTTCTTTTGCTGAGTTAAGAGCTGAACTTTGTGCAGAAATGACAAATTCCTTGCCCAATATTAGAATGATTGACGTGCAAATATGTTCCCTTGATAGATTTCTTGTCATTTTAAAAAATAAATCTTCTCCTAATCCTCTATCCTATGAATATGGAGCACTGTGACATGTAAAAATCCCACCTGGAATTGCTCCTTTTGTTCTATAGTTAGCTTATTGGCTAACATAAACATTTCCTCTGCCATATATTTTAATAGCCAGGTGTCAGACAACTAACACCTGGGTAACATAGACGTCTTCTCTGCAACCTTGACTGTAGTGTATGTAGAACCAAGTCTAGGCTATTTGATAATTACTTTGGAAAATCATGTTCATTCTGCTACTCCTCTGCAGGTATATATCCCCAGTAAACCATGGGGCACATGCATATCACATGGACCTAGTCATCTTTATAGCTGACCAATCCTTCATCTTGCATAAAAATATGAATCAAAATTTGTCTTAGTCTATTAGATATTGCTTTCCATTTAATAAATATGAACTCACAAGAAATAAATTAGTCACCCGTATTTATACAATATTTGCAAATCTTTGGGTCAAAGAGAAGCTTATTCAAATTTAAAATAATGTGACATGGCAGATAATTAATTTTATCATATCACCTATCATTAAGTTAACTGACTGGAATAGTATATGCATTTCCACATTTTAATTTGACTAATGTGAGAAAATTACACAGTAAATTATTCAGACACATGACCTGACAGTGTCTGTTGAGTTAACAAGTGCTATTTATCAGTGACGAGTGTCAGTACTCAAGCTCTGGGAAATGCCCCGAAATAGAGCAGTTGTGGGTTCTTGCAGTATGATAATGACAAAGTCAAATATTTAAATGATTTCTTGTGGCTACACAGCAAGCAAAATTAACTCTGACAGCAAATCTCTGTGGTATACACACAATCTCCACTGGCAAAATACTTCTTGACCTTGACAACCCTTCGTTATTCCTGGTTTTGTGAAGCCATATATTTCAATTGCTAAAATCGATAAACTAGAACTGTCTCTACCAAAGGAGGAAATTATGTTACACTGAGGCTCAGATTGAAACACTTTCTCTGAAGTGGCCCAGAAACAAAATGCTGTTTCATCAATTCATGGTACTGAACAATCATGTAATAGTTTCATACACAGTAAGCTGACACTCTTTTGATGACATACAACAGGACTCCCTATAATTAAAATTGAGAGAGTTCTTGGTTGTAGGAAGTCCCATGATCCAGTATCAAGATTCATTACTTTTATGGCATAGTTATGTTATTTTTAAAATGTTCTAACTACAAAGGTTTGTATTAATATATAGTCATTGGTAGTATAGTCAATATGAATTCATTATGTTAAATGTAATGCCTCACTTCAGCCTTATTTATTGCATCAAATACCAATAAATGATCTATGGAATTGAACACTATTTTATGGAAAAGAGCCAGTAGATATATTTGAGAAAGAAGGATACTATCCCTTTGTTCTGCAAACACAGCCTCAATCTAACTGTAAATCTAACATGTCCATGACCTCCTTTTACACACACAGGTTGAAACAAGCAATTACATTTGTCTCTGAGCAACTCTAGCCCATCAACTCCTTGGCAGCCAAAATATCATTACTGCCCATGTCGTTTCTTAAGCTTTTCCGTTCTGTCTCTTGAGAATAATAGTACACGTGTAAACTCTTCATCTGAATTTTTAGTAGATTTCACAATGAGTCTAAACTATTCTGTATAATATGAAGAAGCTATAAAATAGTAAGAGTGAGTTGCGTCCAAAGAAAACATGTTGGTAAGAAAAACATGTTCTTTATCAATGGAGTCACATTATTCTAGCCCTTTAGCTCTGCTACAGTTTTTAAATCCGCACTAGGAGCAAGTGGAACAAGAGCAATTATGCCAAGAGGTATAAGGTGCTCTCACCAGGCTTAGCAGAAAGAAAGGCCCCCTGTACCGCATGGCAATTATCACCGGATTCGCTGTCAGCTGAGTTGCACTGAAATGAAAATGCTCCCAGAGCTCACGTCCTGTGTATCTCCTGACTCCTCTGTGCCTTCCCTCCTCAGGGAGTCGTGGGGACAAGAACCCCCCTCCCCCACTTTACAACAAACACTTAAAGCTCACACAGAGCAAGTGCTTTGTCTCCTCTCTGGGGAATTATTTATCTCCTCTGAAGCACAGTTTTATTATTTTGTTTTAAAGAGCAGGTTTGGGTGCACATAACCCATTTGGTTATCGGGGTCAAATACAACTATTTCTGTCTTCCAGACTGTGTACTTTCCACATGTGAGGCGTGGTTGTAAGTGCGGCACTCGGATTTTTAGCTCTGCTGCCTGCCCACTTAGAGAAGATCATCATTCTTTCCAGTGTACTTTACAAGCATCAGAAAAATCCAAGGAATATTATTTGTACTGACAATATTCCGATTAGACGAACTGAAAAGAAAATTTTTAATCCTAGAAACAGGGTAGCACTGGCAAAATTTGTCACTTGGTCAAGATCCATGTGCTAAGTCTTTTGTATCGGTTCTTACCTTATTTTTTCCTTTAGTCTTTTACTGATATATATATAATTTTACTGATATATCTATGGGTCAAAGTGTATTATGTTAATTAAAGTTCTTGGAACTATTTAAAACATACCGACTAATAAAATTAATAACACTGCTACTAATACAGTTAACAACATTATAACAACAATTAAAAGATTTCACACCTATAATCAACCCATAAGGTAGTCAGAAGTTGCAGATATTTTCATTTTCTTTTTACAATGAGTTAAAATACATGTAATATATGAATCAATTCCATAGGTAGAAATAAAAAAAAAATATAGATTTAACTGTTTTCTGTTTCATGAGCATTTAAGAGGATTTTATTTTTTAAAACACTTACTACTGACTCAGATTTTTAGAGCGATCATGAATGTACTGGTTACATTACAGCCAGACATTTGGCATGGTTCTTAATTTGTACTCTCCACTACATCACTACAAGGAGATACAAAGTAAAATATAACACTCATGTGACGCATTAGAGGTGGTACCAGGAAGGGCACCTGATTTAGTGGCGGGTTTTCAATGCAAATATGTTGAGCAACAACTTCAAAGACACCCATGTGTGATGATGTCCCCCTTAGAAGAAAAGCACGAGGATGTGACTGTTTCTACTCAACAAATATTATGATTTAAATACAACATGTCCTCCCAGAACTCATACATCTGTAGAGTGATTGGGTCCCAATGGTAGTGTGCTCATTTGTGGATTAATTAATTGGTGAGTTCTAGTGTAGATGTTGTTAAGAAGTGGTACCTGGTCAAAGGTATGGGTCACTGGGAGTGGGATATGGAAGGGTACAGCCTTGTCCCCAGATCTGCCCTGCCTGCCTCATTCCCATCATGCTACAAAGAGCTCTCCCTACACCATGCCCTGCCATGATTGCCTAACAACCATGCCTGTACTGAAACCTCTGAAATGTAAACTAATTTAAGCACCTCCGACTTTCAGTTGTGGTAGCTGGGTGTTGTGTCCTGACAAGGAAAAATTTGACTATGACAAAAAAAAAAAAATACAATTGGGGTCACCCGGTTAGTATTGACTCTTTCACATATACAAATACATACAGGTCAAAGAGCTTGATACAAGATTCATTTGTGTTTCATATATTTTAAAATACTTTTTAAAATTATGGTTAGTGTAATAAGCCACAAAAAATATAGTCTTAAACAAAAAGCCCATCTGATATTGACGTGGTTCTTCTGATTCAGGTGTCTGTCTAGGTTAAAGAACATTCATTTGAATGTGTATTTCAAAAAGCCTTTCAATAATAGTCATTAAGGCAAGGAGTGGAAGTTTATCCAGGAGCCCTGAAGTAAGATCTTGGTAGAAAAGAGAGAGATTAGCTGGCTCAGCTGCAAATTCAGCATAGCCAAGGAGGGTTGGAGTTAGAGATAAGTGAATGGAAATTTATTTAGCAGAGACATTAGGAATAGAAGAAGTTCCTGTTAAATGAAGCCTATGGGACTTGTGTTGATAGTAGACATGCCTAGGTGTTGGTGAAAATGAGACACCTGCTTAGATATTAAGGTTATCACACTTGGAGGGGGTAGGTATTTGCTAAAATAAACTAACAATGTTCTTGATAGGACTAACTCTTAAATGAAAGTTCATGGATGGGCCTAAAGAAAGTTTCAAGGCTGATTAAAGCTTGGCCAACCAGACTTGGATGTGTGTACCTGTGTGTGTGTGCATGCATGCTCATCAGACACAACTTCTCTTAGGAAAAGTCTCTCTTCTAAGACAATAGTTATCACATATTTTGATCGTCAAATTAGTTCTTAAAAGGGAGAGAGTTGGTGCTGTCATCACATTTGGAGTTTTCCGAATATTTAAAAGAGTTTGGAATGTTCTCTTTCCCTGTGTCAAGCACCGTGGAAATACTGAATCCTGCCTTAGTGATGGTGGCCCTAGAATGCCATTCTTGGAGAATGGGCCTTGTCTTATCTTCTTTTGTTCATTTATATGAACATTTGTTTTTCCTTCAGCCGAACCACCATAATTTTTTTTTTTCAGTAACTGAACACGAATGAATAAAACTCTAAATAATATTACAACACATGGAGCACTATGGTCAATAACATATTACCAAAGGTATCATTTTAATTATCAATGTTGGGAAAGACTAGCTGCTGTACCCACCCTGAAGAGTGTGTCTGGTACCTGCAAAGTTGTGAGCATGTGCAGCACATTTACAGATTCGATTAAATTTCAGTCAAATAAGGCTGCTCTCAATACCGTGTGCTATGTAAAGTGGGAGACCTAATATTTCAGGTGAA
Organism: Ctenodactylus gundi; assembly: GCA_004027205.1. Taxonomy (NCBI): domain Eukaryota; kingdom Metazoa; phylum Chordata; class Mammalia; order Rodentia; family Ctenodactylidae; genus Ctenodactylus; species Ctenodactylus gundi. The sequence continues at coordinate 144,158 of PVKB01004234.1, read as the reverse complement.
TCACTGATTTCTATTGATGCTCCTAATATGTTTTCCTACGTCAAATTAGTGTTACTATTATGATTTCACTTCAAGTATTCTTTGTTTTCAAAAATATTTGTTATCAACAGATCTCACACAGGTTAGACAAAACACAGAGGAGCTACAAATGAGAATATGAAAATAAAACATCGACTCTTCTCAGTTGAATAATCTTCTCTACCTTACTAGCCTTAATATTAACTCTTTATTAGTATGTTATACGAGTTAATACTACTTTGAATTTAGTAGAAATTTTATTAGTTGGAAGTTGATACAGGCCTTTGTAGTAATTTAAGAAAACATTTTTCTATAATATCATCTTACGTTCTCTCAATTTTACCTAGAAGAATGTATGAGGAAAATATAAAATTGATTTCTGTTATTTAGTCTTGACTAATTTTCAATGATCTCTTTGCTGACAACTTTTCTAAAAATGAAACCAAAAAGAAGAAAAAGAAAGAAAATAGGAATAGTTCTAAATAAAGACATGTGACTTTTTAGAAATCTCACTTTAAAAATTTGAAATCTACCAGAAGTTGACTTTTTCTGGGAATTATTTAGGCTAAATTATGAAATGTTTGTATCAATGCTTTTTTAATAGGCCACTTTATCTGAAATTACACTTCAATGGACCCTGGGGTGGGCAATAATGTAGCTGTGTCAACACAGTGCAACACCAACACAGAAGTATGCCAGACTCTTGTTTCCGTAAAGTGGCACAGCTTTTCAGGGTACCACACTCACGTTTTCCACACACTTCCTTCCCACTGACATTACAATGGGAATCGCCCTGTTCCACAACCCATGTGACTTCTGGAATGCTATGTTACTAATGAAAGTAAAAGAATTATAAAACTTCACATAGATCCCACTTGCAGCCCCAGAGCAGCTAATTCAGTATCACTGGGGAAATTTTTTATGAAAGCAAATTTTCAGGCATTAGTCAATAATTTATCAAAGTAGAAATTCCATTGGCAGAATCCACTGTTGTGTAAAGCAAATGTTCCTGGTAATTTGGATGCACTTCAATTTCCTAAGCCCTGCTTTCAATTATGCAATTCTACTTGAGTCCTGCTTGGGAAAATTTTTGGCTCCTGAATTTATTTGTATAGTTTTGACATTCTAGCCAAGGCTCAGCTCTCTCATCTTCAGGATAAGAAATACTACTGTGCTTTAAAAAAAATCCTGTATGTAGTTTTATTTTACACTGTCCTGACTTTGCCAGAAAATCAAGCATTAGCTTCTGTTATCTTCTCTGTGCTTAACCTAAATTCCACTGAATCGAGTTGATATTTCAGAATGTGTGGGATGATGATGGGAACTTGCCTGGTTTTACTGTGTAGATGAAGCCTCACGTCTATTTTACCGTGATTTATACCACATTTAATGCCTGTTAAACAATTTTGGAAATATGTACCAACTCTCTTTCTTGGAAGTCTCTCAGTGCACTGCATATTTATAAGCTACTAACACCTAATGGAATGTAACTTCTTTACTTTAAAATATAAACTTCCTTGCGATGTCATGGTTTCACGTACACCTGAGAGCTGTTTCAGTGTATCATTATCTCCAATGAAATGGAAAAAGGTATCTACAGGTTATGTCTCTAGCAGGAGATAGGTATACTAATCACACTAAAGCGAAAGTGGCTTGGCCCCAAGCATGTGGAAAAGAAACTGGTGTTTCAAAGATGCCTGACTCCACTGCCCAGTAGAAGGCGCTCAGGAACCCCATGGGGTTTGTTACCTCGCTAAAAATTCAGGTCACGTACTGGGCTTTGAACACTGTGGAGAAACACAAACTGGAGAAAGAAATGGACTGCTGAGTTGAAGGAAGAAGAAATGTATATACAGAAACACCTCTGTAGAGAGAAACCTGCTTCCGCCAGGGAAGGGCTAGGCTGGCAACCAGAGGTGCTAAAACGGAATGACCAAAGCATGAGCCCCAGCAGCCCCACGTTTTCAATTTTTCTTTATGAAATACGTTCCTGTTTCTCTTAACTATGCGCAGTCCTCAATTCCCTTTCATGGTTTCTTTTCTCTACATTAACACACAGGGCTTGAGCTCTGAAATGAAAAAAAAAATTTTTTTTCTTTACTTCTTTAAGCAAGAAAATGCATGCATTTATTTTTTTCTATTACAAACTATACATCTTTTTGAATACTCTTACTTATGTACTTATCACGCACCCATAAATGTAATTTTAGTCTTGTTCACCAATCTCTCTCTCTCTCTCTCTCTCTCTCTCTCACACACACACACACACACACACACACACACACACACACACACACTCCAGGATCTCCACCTAGATCTCAACAATTTTGTAATTGTACAATAATGTTTACTGGGATATCAAATACTTTAGGCAAGTATCAAATTTTCCAAATGTACTCTTTCAGTGTGGATTTAGGGCACCAGTTCTATGATCCAGCAAATTTAGTAATATTTTTGTGCTTCAGATCTAAATTTGTAAATATACCAGCCACTGCCTTTACTTGGAGACAATGATGTCCACACGGCAGCAATGGGTGCCCAGTGGCAAATTCCATGTGCCTCGTGGTAAATAGCCATGTTGAAGGTGCGGGTAAGGTACAGCGTAGTAGCGGTGAGTTACAGGGAGAAGGAATGCAGAAGACTAGTTTTATTTTAAATGTGTTTGAGAAAAGAAATGCACACATTATATATAGTATTAATATCATTAACTCTATAATCTATTTTATATTTTATTTTGAAATTCTTTTAAATAATTTATGCATCACCCCTTTCTAATTCTGTCATATATTATAAACACACGGTATTAAATTGTAAACAGCTCTTTACAAATTAAAAATGAAACCCCTATATAAAATGTCATTTTCTCAAAGATTATCATGGTCCCATTATGAATATTCTGTAATTTAAAGTCACTTTGTATATGATAATAAAAATTACAAGTTGTTATTTCTTCAAATCATTTTACATGTGAAGACAAACTTTTAGGAATCACTTTCAGAGGAAAGAATTTTTTAAACTATATTTGCTTTATAATTAACTTTTAAGACACACAATCTAATTTCTCTATTAAAGTGATACCACTTTTAATTAGCATGATTACATAAATAAGTTATACTTACATTAAAATTGTTTAAATTTAAAATGTGTAAAAATTTTAAACTTCCTTTCTGGAGATCAAGCCCAGAACCTTCACAGTGCGCCGTGGCATTTGTCCAGTTTTTAACTTTGGATTTTGTTACAGATTTTGGTAAGTTGCCTAAATGGGGTTCAATTTCTGACTCCCCAGACTTGATTTTACCAGAGATTTAGGATTACAGGACTGTGTCACCAGGCTTGGCTCAAATTTTAAACCTTAGTTGAGCATTACTGAAATCTTCACTGAAAATTAAAATTTTTCACAAAGTGACGTATGAAATAATTACCTGTATGTGTTTTAAGTACATTTTGATACGAAGGCTTTATGCTTAATAATGTGATATACTATTATACAAACCAGTATAGAATGTGTATTTCAATGAGATAACATATTTTGCTAGGAAAATATATTCTTACAATCCAGCAGAAATACTCATAAATTTAAGCATTGCATTTTAATTGTAGGATGTATTGTAATTATGTTTTCTGTCTCTGTGTATCACATACAGATATGAAATTCAAAGTGCTAATGAAGATTAATTTATATACTTCTAGAAGCCTATAGACTGTAATTCTTTTAATTGTCTATTTATCCTAATTTATACATTCAAAGATTAAAAAATAAGACTTACAGTAATAAAACTGTGTTTTTTCCTTTTATTTGCCTCCATTTAAAAGAGCTTCATTGTATTCCAAAATTTCAATAAAATTTCCTTACATAGACACAGCCTATACCAAAGGTACTAGTTTCCATGTTTATCATCTGAAAACAAATGCCAAATTCACAATATAATTGCTATCATAAATAAAAGATGCACTTGCTGTACTTTGTCACTTGACTAGGTACATTTGTTTTTCATTTGGTTTTAGATGGTGCTCTACTTACACATCTCTACCCCTGGAAACCAGCAGAGTTACCTGCTTGTACCTGGACAACATCCAGGCTTTAATAAATGAAGAGGGACAGGGTTCATGTACCACGGTTTCCATATACGACTTTTTGTTAAAGTAGATGTCTCAGTTAGAGTTAATACGTGATATTAGCAGAGAGCTCATTTAATTTACTTTGTTTATTTGGTATATTTGTTTCTAATTGAGGTATGTCAAGAAACTTTTTTTTTTTTTTTTGAGACAAGGCCTCGCTCTACAGCCCTGGCTGGTTTGAACTCACATAAGTATCTCAGGCTAGATTTTGAACTCACGGAAATCCTCCGGACTTAGCCTCCTGAGTGCTGGAATTACAGGTGTGCACTACTATGCCTGACATTGTCTGATATTGGGGAATCAAACCCAGGGCCGTATGCTTGCTAGGCAAGTGCTTTGACCACTGTGTCATTCCTCCAGCCCTGAACAGGAAAGATTTTGATAAAAACAAAAATAATCACTGGAATTATTTCAACTAAAGGATTGAGGTGCATCTTAAAATAGCATGTTGTGCAAAACCTAGCAAACTAAACAATCTGTATAATCTATGCATTTCTGCTGTAATTTTTTTTCTATAAATGAACAAAAGTGTGTTAGAAGTGTTTAAAAATGTTCATGCTTTATTGATGAACAGGTATATTGTTTCTGGGATTTGGCTATTATGAGTTGTGCTGTTATAAATATGAATTTGTATGTGTCTTTTTGGTATGTTGACTTTATTTCTTTTGGGAACATGCCCAATAGACCCGTGTGTGGATCAAATGGGATTTCATTTCTGTTCTTGGCTTTCTAAGGAATCTGCAGACAGTTTTTCCACAATGGTTAAACCAAATTGCACTCCCACCAGCAGTGAAGGAGTTAGTGCTCCTTTTCTTCCACAGCCTCACGAATAATTATTGATTTTTTTCTGAGTTCTTAATGTCAGTCATTCTTTCTGAGGTGAGTTGAAACCTCGGCGTTATTTTTATTGGCCAGAAAAAGGATGAATCTCTGAAAATTCTCAGAGGTGGAGAGGAGAGGCACAGGTCCAGAGCTAGAAATAAGGAAAAGGTGGCCAATATTGGTGCAGACTCTTACTGATTCCCCAAACCATATTTTTCTAATGTGTTATAAAATTTGGAATACATGTAATTAAAAATAAATTAAAATATTTATTTTCAGATAACTAGTCACGTAATGAAGCCTTGAAAAGTCAAAGCAGCATCATTGAACTTTGATTAACTTCCTATTTTTTTTTCCATTATAGATGCTATATTGAGCTACAATCGCAGCCCTTTCTTAAAATTTCTTAGTTTTAATTTTCATTTTGAGGCTAATCTCATTAAGTTGCTCAGGTTGAGCTCAAACTTCCAGTCCCCCTACCTCGGGCTTCCAGTGTGTTGATTACCACGAGAACGTGACCATTCTTGGCTTATCATGTCATTCTGACTTTTCTTTGCGTGCTATGATGTAGAACAATTCACACAGCACTCCAATGAAAGAAATTCCTTTAAAAATTATAAAATAGAATATGGCAATTTGAAATACATTTCTAACCTGATTTAAAAAGATAATATCTGCTGGAAGTCAGTATTGAAATAAAAAAGGATTTCTGGAGAAATTTCATTGTCACTGCAATAGAATATCTGAAGCTGAGTGATGTGTAAACAATATAAGTATATATTCTGCCCACAGTTCTAGAGTCTGGAAGTCTACAATCAGTGTGAGTGTGTGCATGGCTTGTGGCCAGGGCCTCACGCTGTGTCACAATATGGTCAGAAATCACCTGACAAGGTGAACGGTAAGGAGAGCATGAATCACAGCATGCCTTGCTCTTGAAATAATTATTAATTCATAAATACAATGAGAACTGTTTTATAAATCCAATGAGAACTGTGTTTTTTTTTCCTGATATACAGTCTTGTTATTCTGATTAAACTAATTGACAGTATCTGGGCTCAAGGAAACATCTCCTTCCATTTTCCCTAAAGTAGTTAGGGTTATAGGCATGTGCCACAGAAGTTAAGGGTGGCCTCCATGAATCCCTCTCAATGACATAATTACCACTTACCTTCCTGTCATCTCTCAACACCTTTACACTGGGGACTGATGTTTGAAATATATGTCAGAGGAAACAAGTCATATCCAACCATGGCTCTAGGCAAAACGCTATGCTAACCAACCTTAAAATTCAAGCATTGGATATCACAGTAGGTAGAATAAATTTGTTTGTTAGCAGGCATTTTCATAAAAATGAAATATAATGAAGTTTCAAAAGAAATATATTTTAGCTCACAGATGAGAAAAAAATTAAAAATAGTAATATTCAATGTTCTAGATCCTTGGAAACATCATACTTCATACCATACATGTATAAAATAAATATTTTCTGTTTATATGAGGGCAAACTAATACTCTCTCCAGGCAGAAATATGATAAAGATGGGTAGTCAGAGCACAGGACGGATTTAATCTTTATTTAAAACCTGAGGTTTCTTTTCCTTTTTCTTAATTATTATTTTGTGACTGTGTTTTTAGCGCAACCTGATTAAACTCCTCCTGGGGCATGGTGCATACACACGTCACATCTTTGTGGTTTTCACTTTTTCTTCTCCTTCTCATTCTCCTGTCTTTCCCTGTCTTCATTTCCCTTCCCCATCTCCGCAAAGTTTAACCCTCATCCATTATGCTTTAATTGATTCTTACACACACATAACAGTGAGATAGGCATCTTGTTGAATCATAATCTTCTTCTTTGAGATCTTGCTGTATATTCTGCACTGCTGCTGACACCCTACTAGTCTCACACTGTTCCTGCCCTTGTACGTGCTGCCAGTAAGCTCAGACCATAGAACAGCAGCAACACGTTTGTGCCTCCCCACAGCCCCAAGCCTTCAGTTGTTATCACTGATATGCTGATACTTCAAGTACATTCTTCTTGGAGGTAAGTTCTTTATGATTATGGTTAACGGATCTCCTAAGTCAAAGCCATAGTATAAGGTTAACAATAATATATTTGTATTTATGATATTCTATTGTGATATACAGTCTTGGAGAACTTTGGAGGGCTTCATACACATTTTGACAAAGGTGTTTGAATTTCTGGAATCCCTTTTTATCAAACTGAAGCCCTCAAGCTATTCAGTGTCGCTTATTGAATTATGAAGGATCTTTAGAATGGTAAGGGCATATACAGAGAAATCTGAACGAGAGAATGTTTACTAGAGGATTAGTGTCACATAATTATGGAGACAGAAAAGTTCTGTAAGAGACCATCACAAAGGACCCTCACATGATCATGGAGTCCAAGGCTAAAGTCCCCAGAATCAGGACAGATGATGAAACACATGCCAATGTGAAGGCAGAAGACTGGAAGCCTTGAAATCCCCTGACACAAGTCTTAAGTAAACTTGCAAGGTTTGCACACGTTGTGATACTTGCCTTTTTAGAGTCTCCAGTCTAAAATTTTGATGTCCATGTGCAGAAACGTGTCACAGCTTGAGAACTGAGAGCAAATTCACCTGATTTTTGTGTTCTTTTAGGACCATCAGATAACTGGGTGTGAACTGCCCACGTTGATGAAAATGCTGGTTCTTCTGACATCCAGAATTGTGTTCTTTCTCAACTATCTGTATATCCTTTAATCTTAACAAGCTGACTTTTAAAATCAGTCATCACAACAACTAAACAAGACAGATGCTAAAAGTATTTGATATTTTATGAACCCTTCTCAATAAGATTGCAAATGGCTCACAGTTATCCAACCTCTATTTTATTCTGATTTTTATTTGTAGACTTCTTTATATTACAGGGAGTGTACATAAAGATAAATAAGCCATTTTATTTCTACTAGCTATAAAGGACACTATCATTCCTATTATATTGCATTTAAGATTCACACAAAATGTATAGGTGAGAGAATTGTTAGATACAAAGCAGTAAGAGTGATTTTTAGAAAGAAAAAGCCATCCGGAAAGAAAAAAAGTGAAAATTACATACATTGAAGAATTTCTATAAAATGATATAATGCTGTCATTTTCCAGTCATATAAGACACAAATGTTTATGCTATTAAAAACAAAGGATTCTATCATTTCTCTACTGCAATAAAATTTTCAAATGATAATAATATGCATAATACACATATAAAATGCATTTTTTAAAACACAGGTTCTCTCTCTGTAACCCAGCCTGCTCCGGAACTCGCTATGGAGCCCAGGCTGGGCTTGGACTCATGACAATCCTCCTGTCTTAGCCTCCCAAGTGGGGGGATTACAGGTGTGCACCACTGCACCCACCTTTTGTGGTGCTGGGGAAGTGAACTAGGGTACTTACTGCTTGACTTAGTGCTTGCTAGGCAAGAGATTTAACCGCTGAGACATTCCTCCAGCCCCATAAAATGCATTTTAATGGACAATTTTAAGGCACATTTTCTTATGAAATTACAAGTCTGCGCTTAGTCTTGGATTGACCGTGTTGTAGTTCTGACATCAAATGGCATTGCTCATAACTATTCAGTAGCTAATTGCTTGCTAGTCTGGATTGTTTTGGCCGGGATGTCTGCAAAAGACGATAGAGCATGGACTTATTATACTCAGCAGACAAAAAGAAACAAGCAAAATTATCAAATGTCTTCAAACTCATGTCACATTTACTAAAATTCCACTGGATAAAAAGGATGAAGAGTTTAGATATGTGCAAAGCAGTATGTTTATAAGCAAAAAGGGATGAATTCAAGAAAAGGTAAAAATTAAGGTTACTAATCCAATCATTCCATAATAAATATACAATTCCAAACTAAATAACTACAACGAATATCAATAAATCTCTTTGTGCACATATATTTTAACATATTTTTAGGGATATTTAGACCCACAAAAAAGAAAAGGAGAAGGAACATAAACACAGGTAATATTCTTGAACAAGTGTACATTATACAACCAACATTTTCCTCAGCAAACACTAAATATTTGCCAGTGATCAACACAGATGAGCACATGAATTAAAATTGCTTCATTCTACTGACATTAAGTAAATAAAATTTGACAAAAATGTAATGATCTAAAGCAAATTATTTAAAATTTCAAAAGAATGAAAAGACAAAATTGGAGTAGGAAATATTTGAAAACCATCTATCTATAAGATGCTAATATCCAAAACATTGTAGAAATTCCTACAAATGTGATATGCATACAAAATATAATAGCGCAATTAAAAAAAGGTTTAAACTAGTGCTATAGCTCAGCAACAGAGAGCTTGCTTAACATGAACGAGGGCCTGGGATTCTATCCTCAGTAAGGACAGTAATAAAAGCAAAACAAAGAGACATAAATTAAAATAAATGGGTTAAGGACCTGGACAAACGTTTCCAACAAGAAGACATGCAAGTGGTTCAGTTGTACAAACACATGTTCAACATCAGTCAGCAGAAAGGAAACTCAAGCCAAAATCTCAGTGGTTCCAAGCTTTACCAATCTGCTTTGTCTCCATGTGGAGACAGGGAACTTGTACAGATAAACTACAAGAGGCAGGTTGTTACACTGTTTATAAGAAGCAGGTTGTTACTACTGTTTATATCCTCTGGTAAAGGACAAGAGAAATCTCAAGTTTATAGTAGCCCATTCCCCTAAGGCTGGAAATGAGGAACCCACCCAAGGGGAGCTGTTTCCGCTACATCTGCTCTATTTCTACCAAGCTACTGGCTGCTGAGTAGCATTGGTCCTGGTCTTACTACCACGGAGAAACATAGCCCAGCCCCAGGGATGGAGGACTGATGGTCTTCCTGCTTCTAGAGGGGGACATAGCTGCCCTGAGTGACCCCTCCCACTCATCTCAAGGCAGGGGACTCTGAGCACATTCTACTGCCACTTTTGAGAGCTACAAGACTAGGGAAGGGGCAGAACCGAATCAGATCAAGGCCCCTGAGGGATGAAAGTTACAAATCTTGAAATAAATTAAAAGACATCAAGCCAAACTCAGTATAAAATAATCAGGCTAAACATCTCTAACAATTTTAAGTCACTTTCCCTGTGATTTCAAATATTCCCTTTGGAGTCAAAGAAAGTGCCTGCATATGATGAGCTTGCAACTGACTCTTACTTAACATTCATGGAATAAATAATTCTAGTTTTATAAAAGATCCTTCATAAATGAGATAATAATTGTCCTGAGTCTTGAAACTGGAGGGAACTAATAAATGTTTTTTTCTCCAGCGTTAATTTGAAAAATATTTTCTAGGTTAATTACATTCCAAGCGAGATAATTCCATCTGCCTACATCCTGTTTTATCTAGTCTCTTGAAGAAGGCAAATCTAGCTAATGGCCTGTCTCCACCCCACCCCCCGGTTTGAAGCTTTCTTTGTTTCATATAATCTATGGGGAAAATCACAGGCACAGCGTTAGAAAATTTTAGCCACTGAATTAACTTTAAAAATTCATTGTTCTATTCTGTAAGCATACGAAAAACACTAAAATGTTGTATATGCAAGTATATAAAAAATTGTGTACATTTATTTTCAAATTATAATCAGAGTTGTTTTATTTTGAAATGGTGTATTCAAGCAATGAGGTGTGTGTGTGTGTGTGTGTGTGTGTGTGTGTGTGTGTGTGTGTGCATGAATGCATGAGTGAGGAAATATTTTATAATTGTTAATAATTAGAATTAAGAAGTAGCTTTTTATTAATCTCTAAAGTAAAATCTTAACGTAAGGAGAAAAGAACAAGGTCACTAATGCTATTTTGAATGTTTTATTGATTGTATTTTTTAATGATTGTCATTGTGGTGAAATTCCACTTAAATAAACAAAGGCATTATCTGAACTTTCATACATCAATTTCTAGATATAAGGAATTTATCAGATGTTGATTTTTACTCTTTTTTAAAATCAATTAAGTTTGCCACTAAGACTGTGTATACTTGATAGGAAGGATCATAGAGCTTTCTTGTAATTACTTAGTTGGTTGATAATCAATAGCAGATTATAAACGCTATAGTGAACACAGAAGAAAGTGGTGCTAAATTGTCTGCTTGCTGGTGGGTATTAATCAACTTAATGCCATCACCATGGAAATCTCTACTTCCTTCTCTGGTATACGCCTTCAATTCCAAGTGTTTGAGTTCCTTTTTCCTTCATGAAATATACAAAAGTTTAAAATGATCACTTTCCCTTCAAAAATATCTGTTTGCTTATATATCTCTATTTATTCAGAAACATCGTAGGACTTCACCTCACTTATTTCCATTTTACGGTGACGTAATAATTCATCCATTGCTCAATACTTTGCCAGTTTTCCACTTGTTGATTTAGTTCTTGTTTTTCCCCATTTGAATTTCTTCCTGTTTTTGTCATCATCTCCCTATTTTTCTTTCTCTATTTTCAGGCCTTCTTCAGTCATAGATAAAATCCACTTAGTCTGACTTGATCATAACGGTAGCGAAAAGCAGTTTGTCATAAAGATAATGCTTAGAAAAAGTTAATCATGAATATATATATATATATATATATATATATATATATATATATATATTAGGTACACAAATCCAAAACATGAAAACAACAACATATTCAATGAGATTTATACACAACATCTTCAAGTGCTCAGACAGATTGAGATTTTCATTTGTTTAGTTGCTGTAGTCTCCAAATATCTATGAATAGAGACATTTAGGTGTAGTTTTCTTACCCAAGATCTGTCCTAACAGTATGATTTTTCTTGAAGCTTTATTAGAAATTCAATGAACATACATATGGGAACTGCCCTTTAGTTTGCTTTTGGCCTGAGAAGTTTTACGATTAAGCTGGCCTCTGCTTCTGCACCACCTGCTGGCATTTTTAATCTCCAATTTTCATAAACATAGCCTGTCACATTGTAAGAGCCTATTTGTTCATTTACAAACCTAATGTGACAACAAGAAAAGGGTGTATTTTTAGTTAATGCATACGCTTTATGACTTTGAAAAAATAAAAGAAATGTATTCAATAAACATTATATGACCATTAAAAATTAGAAAAATATGAGTTCAAAAGTTGAGTTTTTCTTGAATAGTATGCTAAACCATCCCATCTAGTGGCAGGATGAAGATCTCTTCTTTTTTCAAAATGTTGTATTAAAATAAGCCGTGAGTGCTTAGATCTATTTATCTTAAGTACATAAAAAGATCTTGCACCACGGTAGAAAAGCAATATATCAGAGCTTATCTGAACAAACCTCACAGCCTAACAAGATATTATATTTTCCTTAAGAGAAAAGCATGCAGAGTGTAAAACTGGATTTTCTTGACTTTATTTTTCCTTTTCTATCTTAAGGATGCTATCTTTTCTGTGGATTCCATTAAAATTTATACATGAATGCATGAGTTCTCTAAATCCTTATTGATAGCCCTGTTACACACAACATAAGTTTTCACTGCATCAACAAATTATAAAGTTGTATCATCAGTCAGTCGACTTAAATTGTTTCTCATGTAGCTCATCAATGCGTGAGCAACCTTTGGTGTCTCCTCTACCATCTAACCAGCATAGTCTGATGACCTTTAATTGATTTACTGGACAATAGTGACTTATATCTTTATAAATTTTTTGATTTTTTAATTTTGTTTCACCAGCAGGTCAAGCATGTACTTGAAATTAAATATGAGTTCAAAGTCCACTTCTTAGATTTATTAAACATCATAGTATGTGAAGTTGCTTAGTTTCTTCATCTATAAAATGAATATACTAGTATAAGATAAAGTAATAATCTAGAATTATGAATGAACTTTACCACTTTGTGAAAATCCTTTTTTTTGTGCTCTGCCAGGTTTATAGATATTTTCCTCTTGTATCTATAAAATAGTCTCAGTTTTACAAATTTGGATATTCTTTAAGAAAAGAGGAGTTTGAAATGTTGAAAAAGCTTATGATATTTTAAATTTATTTTTTAATTTATGCTAGTCTGAAAGAATAGTAATGTTCAGGGAATTATATATTTTTTAAATAAAGTGACTTAAGTGATCTCATGTATTTGTTCCATAATTCTTAGAAATTATGGTGAGGATGTAATACATCTCTGTGATTTCCTATTGCTTAGTCAGAGTATGTTATGGCTACACTTATAAAAATATAATCATAACCATTATTGGTAATTAATAAAAGTTCATAAGCAACCACATCACCTATCAAACAGAATATTTTACTTAAAACACTATACTCATCAAAGTAAATCTATATTTCTAAATCTGTAACATTAGGCAAAGTATTTCTTCACTCTAAGCTTTAAACTCTACCACAATAAATAGACATTGAAATATTACTGGTTGAACTAAAATTTTATGAGGATAAAGTGGAATTATTTAACTGATCACTAATAAAAATAAAAGATTAGGGAAGGTTAGATACTATTATTATATGATCCATTTTTATTATAAAAATAAACTTTATATTTACAGAAACCTGGTGACAAGGACCTCATCAAGAAAAATTATTTGCCTTTAGTATTTTTTTAATGGCACAGTTGTGATATCAAATTAGCTTCTTCTAAAAATATCCCACTTACATCCAATATCTTTACAAAGTCTCATTGTTTCCAGTGTTTAATCCAATTGAGTTTATTTGTTAATGTGAAATCAAGATCATCATAACGGGAATATTATTTAGATCACACAAAAATTAATACATTTCATTATCACCTTACTGTAAATTTTTATGTACCTGAGAACGAGAAACAAACAAGGCCTCAAAAGTCTAAATCCCCTAACATTGTTTATAGAGGTGTGTTTTGTTTTGTACAGGCCAATGCAAGCTGGTCCTCAACTCTGTAGCCCAAGCTGGCCTCTGACACATGGCAAACCTACTGCTTTAACCTTCCAAGCGCCGGAACTACAGGGGTGCACCAACATGTTCTGCTTATATGATGCCAGGGAAATCGAATCTGGGGATTTGTGCTTGTTGGATAAGAGCTTTAACTCTTGAGCTATGCCACTAAACCCAGTACTTCATTAGAGCAATTTGATTTTCAATTGGTTGGGTGCAAGGTAATTTGAATTGCATATTCCATTCCTAAGAAACAACAACAACAAAAAGTAGGTGACAACTTCTGAATAATGTAGACGAATGTGTGAATCCCCCTCCTAAATCATGTATGTTGGCAAAGCCACAGCCCCAGAATCTTTCCATCTTCCACTTTGGAAAATCAACATTCTTTGAGATCAAAAAGTTATCTATTGTCTGTCTGTCTATCTATGTATCTATCTATCTATCTATCTATCTTCTATTTACCTACTTATGTATCTGAAATCCATGCCTATCATTTATCTAAATCACCTACCTATAATTTATCTTCATCTATCATCTGTCGGTCTGTTTGTCTATCTGTTTTAGTTAATTTTTCATCACTATAGAAAAAGTAACTCAGCCAATTCAGAGAAGAATGGGGGAAAGCAACATATGTCTTTTCAGGTTCTGTCTCAATGACATGCCCCTTTCAGACTTAAGTCTTTAATGTACCACTCACTTATAATCTATAATCTACCACAGGCTTGTCTTCCACCACTCACCTCTAAACCATCACATACCCATAATTCACCCCCCCCCCAAACCAGGTTCTATCTCCTATCAGCACATGGTTCCATACCTAATCCATAACATCCAAATACGTGAGACTTTAGGCAGATACTCCAGATCCAAACCACAATATTCTGCCCCAGAGTCCCCAAGAGTATCATGTCCACCGCCATATGCAAAATCTAAAACAAAAAATCCATTTATTACTACTCTAAGAGTTGCCAAATTATTAACAGATTCAGGACTATGAAAAAGTCCAAGTCCTAAATCTGTGAGATGTGAGACAAACTCTCTTCTGTGAATTCTTATGACAAAGAAAGAGTTAAGCACTTTCAACAAAAAATGACATAGTCCTATTCCCGAATTATAAATATCCCCACTCCCAAAAGAAGAATGAGAGGAAATTATACCAAAACATTTTTTAAAGCCAGTATGGAAAAGATTAAATCCTGTAGGTTCATGTCCAACATCCAAGGTAAACTGTGGTGACAACAACTCTCCTGGACTTGAGTGGCCCTATGCCTACAACACTGTCTCCATCTTCTCTTCTTAGAGCTGGCCCTGCCCACAGCCCACAGCCTGCCTCCAGGAACAATCCATGCGCCTGGCTTCCCCAAATTTTCAGGGTCTCCATTACACCTTAGGCTTCTACTTTGTAATTTTATACACTGCTCTCCCGAATGCAGCTGTTTGGTTGACAGAGTATTTAAAATGTGGGTGGAAGCCTCTGTAAAATGACAAATTTTTCAATCTGAAAGTCTGTACACAAGAGTTTCATGGACATGGTCAAAATCTATGAATTAAGTAGGAGGCTGATCCACTTGGGCAAATGATGCAGAAACCTTTGAGTATTTAAATGGTTGAAATCCAGGTAACACTCCTTTTGCTACTACAGGGTGCTTTAGGGTAAACTTCTCCAAGCAAAGTCTTTATCCTCTTCACCCTTGAGTTTCTAAAGAGTGAGATCTGCTGACTTTTGAGATGTTCTGAAGGCATCATTTTTACAGAATTGCTTCTAAGCATTTGGCTTCTTTTTAATTCTAATATCCTTGACTTCCCTGTGCTCTTTGGTCCCACCATTGTAGGCCAGTATAATCTGGCACTACAAATTTTTGTGTCATTTTTCTCTACTATTTGGCAGGTGGTCTGACAATCTTGCATACTAGGCACTGACACAAAGCTTGTCCACATTTTGCCGTTGTCTAGAGACTTTGCCTGATATTGAAATTAAATGTGATTGACTACTTAATAGGATAGAGAAATCCCAAAGTCTCCTGACACTCATGCTATTACATGGCTGCTATTTGCGACTTTTAGCCAGCGATGGCAAAAAAAAAAAAAAAAGAGAAGGAATATGGTAGAGAATGTAATATAGAAAGGCAACAAATTGCTTGAAAAAATTCTTGAGTCTGGAAGCTAATATTATGAGACCTAAAGTAGTAGAATCTGTATTAAAGGAAGGCAAAAGAGAAAGTAGAACTATTATTCAAAGACTTGATGAAGATATTCTTAAACAAATGTAAAAGATGCTTAGCAAGTTTTAATAAGATTTATTCAACAAACAAGTCTTCATAGATAAAACTATATGCACCCAACATTAGAACACCCACTTTGTAACCAAAAATTACTGGCCAAAGGAGGACAAATTGGCCCTAGTAGTATCGTAGTAGTCAACTTCCACATACCACTGTGACAGATAACAAAACCAAAAAGTTAACAAAGAGCTATTAGAGTTAAGATACACTATGGAACAGTTGGACTGATGTTACAGATTGTTCTAACCAATATCAACAAAATGATTTTTTTAATTTGAAGTAGCACACACAATATTTTCCAAAAGTCTATATCTTGTGTAAGTAAATACAAAGGAATTGAAATAATTTCATGTTTATTTCAGATTATAGGAGGAAAAAAACTAGAAATCAATAGCAAAAGAAACTGCACAAGCTACACAAATACTTGGAGAATAAACAATATGTTATAGAACAAATGATGTGTTATAGAAGAAGCTAAGAAAGAGATTAAAAATGTCATAGATTTGAGTGACAGTGAAAGCACATCATATCAGAACTTGTTGGATGCAGGGAAAGCAATACTAAGAGGGAAACTTATAGCAATGAATGAACACATTTTTAAAAAGAAAATAAAAAAACAGAGCAATCCTAAATAAACAACTTAGTGATGAATGTCAGTGTCCAGACAAACAGGAACAATCTAAAAGTAGCAGAAAAAATTATAAAGATCAGAGCAGAAATTAATGGAATTAAAACAAATATATCAATAAACTGAGTAATTGGTTTTGCAAAAGAGTTATTGATAACATTCTGATTGATAAAACTCTGGCTATTCTAATCAAGAGAAGGAGAGAAACAAGCCATCTCAATGAAATTAGAAATGAAAAATTAAAAAAAGAGTGAACCTGATATTCAGAGTGTTTCAAGGTACTATTTTGAAAACTCTACTCCAAAAAATTAGAAAATTAAGATATGGAAAATTCCTAAAGACATTGAAAATATCAAAATTGAATCACAAAGATATAAAAATCATGAATAGATCATAATAAGCATGCAAATAGAGACAGTAATAAAGTCCCTACATAAAAAGAAATTTCCAGAATTGGATGGCTTCACTGCAGAAATCTATCAGTATTTCAGAGAAGGGTTATCACCAATACTTCTCAACATACTACATGAAATGGAAAATTGGCTTCATCCATGGATACAAGGGTGATTCAACATATATAAATCGATTGATGTAATATTCTACGTAAGTAAAAATAAGTGCAAATTCTAAAACATCATCTCAGTAGATGCAGAAAAGGCCTTTGACATAATCTTACATTCATTCGTGATTAAAAAAAAATTCTTGAGGACAGTAAGTCAGAAATTGGATGGGGCTGTCCACGCTTATGTTTCTTGGCAAACTCCAGCCAGAGCAAGCAGGCAAGAGAACAAAATAAAGAGAATTCATATTGAGGGGAAAAAAGTTAAGTTGTCTTTCTTTGTAGATGACATCATTCTTTACATAGAAAACTCCAAAACTCCACCAAAATACATAGAGAACTGGTTAATTAGACAATTTCACAATTTGCAGGAAACAAAATTAATACAAAAATATTAGCATAGATTTACATTAGCAATGAATTCATTGAAAAAAGAGTTGAGAATTACCCCATCCTCAATAATTCTTCAATATTTTAAATATCTGAGAAAACACATAGCCAAATAAATAAAGGACCTCTACAACGAAGGCAGCATTACATGAAAAACAGTTATTGAAGAGAACTTTAGAAAATGAAAACACATCCCACTTCCTTCAAAGGTGGAACTAATATTGTCAAAATGCTTTACTACAGCAGATGCAATGCCATTGCTATCAAAAATATCAACAACATTTTTCACAAAACTAGAAAAATAATTCTAAAGTTTATATGGAACCAAAAGAGACCAAAAGAAGATAAAGAAATATTGAACCACAAGTGCAGGTGACATCATAGCTCCAGAGTTACATTAAAAGAAACAATAATAGACGAGAATATATGGTAATAATGTAAAAAACAGACAGATCTACCAATGAAACAATGGGTTGTATCTGGGCTTAACGTGAATATTCTAGGTATCATAGACGCACTTCAGAGGACTAGATTTCCATGCTTGAAGAGCTAGAAAAATACTGAATATGAATGTAGAGACATCTTCAGTGTCTAAACTATCTGATCTTCGGCAAAAGAGCTAAAAACATACACCGGAGAAAGGGTGGCCTCTTCAATAAATGCTTCTGGAAAAACTGGTTATCTATGGGCAAAGGAATGAATCTAGACTCGCACACACTGCCGCGTACTAAAATCAAATCAAAGTGAGTTGAGTACCTAGATAATAAAACAGAAACACTGAACCTTCCAGTAACCAAAGAAAGTAAAACTCTTGAAGATACAGTCATGGAGAAAAATATCTGTAGGACACTTAATGCAAAATAATTAATCTCTAGAATTATCAAATGGGATTATATCAAATTAAAAGGCTTTGCCACAGTAAACTAAAGGAGACAAAAGAGAGATCCAAGAGAATGAGAAAAAAGTATTTTTCCATTTACACGTAGCATAAAAGGTTAACTAACAGAATATGTGAAGAACTGAAAAACAAGTTTCTCAAAATCAAAGATCCATTTTTTTTAAAATGGGCAATTGAAATGAATAGACACTTCTCAGAAGATAAAGTACAAATGACCAGCAAGCACATGAAAAAAATTTCAACTTTCTTATATACTGCCTTACCCCAGTGAGAATCGCTTTTATCAAGAACTCAAAAATGACTAGCTGCTTGTGAGGGTAGAGGGGAAGAAAACACTTTTCCATTGCTCGTGGAACTGTAAACTGTTACAATCACGGTAGAATGCAGTACAGAAAGTCCACGCACACATACACACACACACACACACACACACACACACACACACACACACACGCACACACACACACACAAGAAACTCAATATAGTTATTTCATTTGACCCAGGCATACCACTTCTGAGTATCTTTCCAAAGAGTTAAAAGCCCCATATAAGCATATACCCATGGTTATACAAACACAACTAGTAATTACTGAATTTTGCAAGATGCTGAAATATCCATGGACAGACCAAGGGGATGGGGCGTGAGTGTAGTACACGTACACAAGCACCTTATCTTAAAGACACGTAGATTGGAGTCACTTGACACAACTTGAGGCCATCTTGCTTAGTGAAACAAATCCAAATCCAGCAGCTCAATATTGCGCAGTTACTCTAATATGAGAAACCCAGAGTACACATACATATAGTACCATCAAATAAGTGAGATGTGGCGACTGCCAGGGATTAGAGAGGCATTGGGATAATTGCAAAGGGAGGGAAAAGGGAATTTGGCTCATTATATACACGCAAAAATCATCAAAATTAGTGTAACCGTTATGTATTGCATGCACATAGCAGTAAAAAGAGGAAAACTATTATATCAAGAATGAAGATTATAGTTCAAAATCTCAAATTGTAGTTAAAATATTGACTTATTAATTCATTAATTACAAATTATTGAATATCCTTTGTTACCAAGTTTGCCAAACACTAGATTTATGAATAAAAATAAGAAAAAATAACATTACTAGTAATGTTTGATAATTGCTAACTATGTTTATTTCACACCATATTATAAGAGGAATATATGTGATACATGTATATAGATAGATAGATGCATTAATTAAGGAATAAATGGATTTTAGTAATAAATTTTCACACTTCTTTTAATTATTAACATTTAGAAAGGTAAAATTATGGAAACCTTAGCAAGATCAAAGATTTAGAAGTTGCTTAAAAATAAGCATACTTATAATTAGTTTTAACAATCTTCATGCTTCATATAAACAGAAGGTCATACATGACCAAATAATAGTACTACTACTAATAATAGACAAAATTTGTGTTTTAAGGACATATTCAGTCACAGGTATTATTCCAAACAAAAATAATAATTCCAAAATAATTCTATGAGTGTATTAATTTCAAACTCATTATATACATAAAAAAACATAAAGCACAGAAAAATTAATTGGTTCTTTTCAAAATTGTATGAATAATAAATAGCAAAGATGTGTGTTGAACACACTTTTCCTGCAGTTCTAGGATAATGTCCCAGAGAGGAAGAACCTTCTCAAATGTTCAAACACTAAAGGGACGTATTTATCTCTTAGGAAGGATGTCCTGTTATATCAGAGAAATATATTAAAGCCACTGGAAACACAAGCTCCCTCACTACTCTGAACAAATGCGCAGAAAAAAGGTTCGGAATACAATTAAGTTTATCATCTTTTTGAATATGCATTCTCATTTTAAGGTGATCAATTGGCCATTTCTTCAGAGCATATATTTATATATTTCAGAATTTTTATTTTAGTCATTTTTTAATTTATTTTATTAAATTTTTAATCATTTTTCAATCAATTTCATCCAATAAGTGATTTTGCAATTTAAAATTTAAAAAAATGTAGGAAGACCATGAGTTATACTTAAACACATTTATTCTAGCTTATGTGTACCCTGAGGATAGGATTAGGGATATTACCTAATTATTTATGTCTTAACTTCTTCTTTACAAGCAAAAAATTAAGTCAATGCCATGTACAATTTCAGCATTGTTAATTCTATTCTTTCATTATTATTATTACCGATTAGAACCATGACTTCATTTAATTTTCCAAAATATTAGCAAAATTTTAGTAATAATTCTTCTATGCTCAAGACACAGATTCTTACTGGTTATGCAAAACAAATCTAGAACTTATTTAGGAATCCATGAGAAGAATTTTGCTTGGATTTAAGAAATTTAATTGACTTTCATTTAGTAATATATAAAATTTGGTTATGTGTCAAATATTACTTGAAGATTGAGCATCTAAAATTGGTGGCCTATGAAATATAGCATTTGAATTTTTTGTACTGTAAGGTTGAAAGACAAAAGCATAAATTCCTCCAGTAGGATACACACAATGAATGACTTCAGACTTGAAATAAAAAGAAACCTGTTCAGAAATCTGAGCCTCCATACTTACAAGTCTAAGACATAGATAGACCTTATTATACATTTTTTACATTGTAATATACAATTGATAAAATGTGTTTCATTCATAATTGTCCGGTGGGAGAGGCAAAAAGAGAGAGGGGAAGGATTTGGAACTTTGCCATGGTATGTATGCACACAAAATACTCAAGATCAATGTAGGCTTTATGTTTTACATTTATACATACCAATAAAACCAGGGAAAGAAAATAGCTCTTCTATCAAGTATTTGCTATGCAGACCTAAAATTTTATATTTAAAAAAAATTAGCAACTTGGAGAGTGTTTTACTCAGTGAGGTTATAAAAGCCTAAAAGTGTGGAAGATTACATACCACAGGGAAAACTAGAGTGCTTCATACTATATAATAATGTATAAAAGATTTTAGTACTGTAATAAAGCCATGGTTTTACAAACCAACACTAATGGCTGTGGTAAAAAGGACTGCATCACTTAGAAATACTGTGACTTTTACTTTACATCAACTTAATGAATATGAGAGATGAAATGTGATACCTAACCCTTTACTAAAATGTAACATTTGTGATTCTAAAATAAATCATACCTTATTTTATTTACATGACTGATGTTGAGCCATAAAAGAGAGAAAAGGTGTGAATGTTTTCCCACTAATTTTTAACCAGTATTTTTCAGTTCACAAAGTGTTATAAGAAAAAATACAAATGCTTTAACTTAAACTTACGGTTTTTGAAGCCACTTTTGCAGTCATCTTTTTTATCCCCACCCCCTCCCCGAGGTATGACAGCATCTAATGATTTTGAGCATTTCCATTTATAAGCTCAATCTATGGGATGCATGTTAAATCTATGTTAAAAGTTACCATCCAGTGCTTGTGTAATTTTAGTCCATTTCTCCAACTTTTACTTGCATCAACTGAAAATAAAACTAAATACAAAAATAAGAAAATAATTATACACTGAAATCTACAGTCAAGTTGTTTATTTGAGGTTGGTCAGCAATCAATACCACTTGTTTTTAATGTTTATGTGGTCGTTATATTTTTGTGATATAAGTCATTTAATTACCTTTTAACTTTATTATTTGTCTTTGATTTTCAAGTGCTAAGGAGTAAACTGAGTAAGGAAGTTGGAGGAAAACTTTCGTTAAGCTGAATTTCTAAGTAGCTGTGTAATTTTTGTAAATATACTGTAAACACATTTAAAACTTACAGCAAGTGAGAACACATAGATGAATAAAACTTACAAGACTCAAAGTCACTGCAAAAGTGTTGATTACATTTATATATAAATATTATTTTTGAAGCATTATGAAAAATATGCCTATTAAAGTTTGCTTATTTTAAAAATAAAATAAATTTATGCACATGGTGACTGCCCTGGAATTTATAGTAAGGTCTAATTGAGACTATTGCTCCTTATAAGCATTCAACAATTAGACTTTGATTCTCCAGTACCACTCATTTTAAATCTTTTCTATGTTCATGGAGGACAATGATTACCTTGATTTTTTTTTTTTTTTACCTTCAGGGCAGGGGGTGGGAGGTGTGTATAGGTCCAGGGGACCCCACCAGAACCTTCACAATTAAGCTACACCCCTAGCCCTTTTTTTTGACACAGCGCCTTGCTAAATGACTAGGTTTCCAAGGCTATTCTTGAGCTGCTTTTCTTCTGTCTCAGCTACACAAAAACCTGAAATTATAGGTGTGCATTCTCAAGCCAGTCCAATGAGCATTTCCTGTTTTTCTGAAATCATTTTTGTCTGGTGTCTGTGTTGAGGTCAGCAGATCCAAATATTACGAGATTTTATAATCTAGTACAGAAGATTTTATAATGTAGTATCAGATTTCTGTTAGCAGAGTAATCATAGTCTTTGTTTCCTACAGTCCAGTAGCAAATTCTCAATTTGCTTATTTATTTTTTCGCAGTCTGTTAAAATGGTTTAGTTTTGTTTTGTTAGGAGAAAAGCAGTACAAATACATGCTATGAGTTGGGATGTCTCATGTTTTGTAGTATTCTGGTGTAGTATAATCTACAGTTGCACCACTTAAAATTAACTCATCAGAAACTGAATCAAGGAAGAACGCTCAGGCCCTTCCCATAAAGCACAGTAATATGCGAAAGATCAGGGTTATGGGGCTGGAGGAACAGTGCAGCAGCTAAAGTATTTGCTTAGCCTTAGCAAGCACAAGACCTTGGGTTGGACTCCCCAGAGCCACATGAATCAGGCATGGTGACTCACGCCTGTAATCCCTGCACTCTGAAGGCTGTGATGATGAGTTGTAGGTCAACTTAGGCTGCAGAGTGAGTTCAGGACCATCCTGAACTGCGGAGCAAGTCCTTGCCTAAAAAAAGAAAAACAAATCAAGTTTAATCTGTCTCTTTGAGGTTAAACTCTTATTTGAAGACAATATTCTATTCTGTATTTAAAATTTACATTTGATATGAAGGATTTCAAGAGCCAATCAAGATGAAATGAAATTCACATCAATCATAAAAGCTAGCAACTTAAAGGTTTCTTTAATCTCTGATCTAACATTTGTATAAAAATCAATTACTGCCTTGCTTATGTATGTATTAGTGTTTTCTCATTTTAATTTCAAGTACTCTTCACAGTAATACACTGACAAAAGGCAGATATCCCATTTCTGGATGAACATGGAACAGGATAACCAAAATTATCCTATGCAATGTAACCAGAGAGAAAAACAGCAGAAGATGGAGTAGGACTCACCATTATATCCGAATTATATCTAGACTTAACTGTCCATAGATGCTAATTTCTACTTTCTTCCATATGGTGTTAAAATTAATAAAATATTTTATGTGTATTTTAAAACATCAGAGAAGCCATCTGGCTACTGACTGTCACTTTAATTCTTAGTGTCTTCATGGGAATTTTACAGACCAATGTGTCATTTTAGTGCCAGAAAATTTTTATCATCCGTATTTAATTCTTAAATTCCTACAATCACTGACGTTTTGAAACTAGACATGATAAGGTTGGATAAGACTGTGATTATATATGCCAAATAGAAACATGACAAAATTCCTCGCAATTAAATTAAAAGAAGGTTGACCTCAGACAGATATTTTAAATGAAAATATTCAATTTGAATTATACTTGGCAGTGAAGTCATTCTTCAATTTACTATATGCATATAGACTCAGTTATAATATTCAGGCAGTTTTATAAATAAATTGAGGGCAATAATTATCCTATGAAAAGTACAATAGTAAACTCAGGTCTAAGGGCTGAGAAAATTACTCGAATACCATCTCATCTTGAATTGCTATCTCTAGGCAAGCGCTTTAACCCCAGATCTATTCCTCCAGACCTTGAATTGCTGTCTGAAGGATTGTGGCAATTTAACATTTCAGGAAACATTCTCAATTTCTATATTATGTATAAAAAATACAACCCCTTCCATGAAGTTTAGTTTTGTGAATGAACCAATTAATTTATTATGTAAAAAAGCACACATATACCTTAATGGAATATGGGAAAATATAATATAGTCTTTACTATTTGGGGTCTAATGACTTCCACTTTTAACCATGTAATAAATGACAGTGTAAATTTACAAGGTAAAGAATGTAAGAGGTTCAGTCAGATGATTTGTTGGAGAGACCAGAACATAGACCTCTCTTTGCTAACACATTCAAATTTTGGTAATCAAGATTGTCCACCATGGTTTTAACTAGATTACATAATAATAAAGTGGATAATTATAGTATTTTGTTTTCATTAATATAGTTTAGTATCTATGGTTGGATACATTTATAAAGAAAAAAAATTGAAATCAGGCTCTGGAGACGAAAAAGTTTGAGGACAGCATGGCGTGAAGATCTTGCAGAAAGAGTCCTGAATCAACATAGGATTTTATGAGCAGAAACGTGGAGAATAACTGAGTATTTGCGTCCTCTGATTTCTGTCTTTGCATCATGTAACCTCCACCCAAATGACACTCTCCAACTCTGTTCTGCTATTTAAGGTCCAACCTCTACACATCAAAGTCATGGTACATTTGCAAGAGAAATTACATTTCAAATTACAAGAGAAATTAAATTTCAACATTTTAAACATTAAGGGACACTCAAACCATACACAAAATAACAGTGCTAGAATAAGAGGACTGGAAGCAATTGTGAAATCATGAGCACAATTAGCTAATGTTTACATTGATTTTCAATTTCCCTTCTTCTTGTAAATCAAATGAATAGCTCCTTAATGGCTCACACCGTGTACTATTTCCCCACCTTCCCTTACATTTAGCGTCAAGACCAGTATAGATTTTCATGCTTAGTGATATTTGCTGAACTGACTGGCCTAAGAACTTGCAGCTAGATGCAACATAAAAATTCACTGTCATGAGTTAGTACTATAAAAACAATCAAACCAGCATAAATTCAAAGTATTCCATGCAGAAGAACAAATCAGACCAGAGCTCCATCTCCGTTATAATTTGTGTTAGCATATGGGATCCAAGAGTCTTGGAGGTACTGTTAGATTTGAGGCTTGCAGTACAGCAGCTGGCATTAGCAGATGAAGGGATGTAGAAAGCGAATATATGGAATTAGAATAAGATCTAACAGAAAGGGTGGCATTTGCAGCAGCCTCACTTAAAGTAAAGCGTGTTGCTAATGACCACTGGCAATGGCCACATAAGCTTAAAGAACTGAGCTACAATGGAGCTCCAGGAATATCTTAAGCAAGGTTGGGTTGGAAGCATCCATAGAGGTTATGACTTGAGAAAGGGTGTCAGATTCGGGAAGCAAGTGCATGAGGACAAGAGAGAGAGAGACAGAGACAGAGACAGACAGAGAGAGAGAGAGAGAGAGAGAGAGAGAGAGTCAGAGAGAGAGAGAGACAGAGAGAGAGACAGAGTAGAATAGTGTACAAATGGCCCAAATTACCTCACCTTGACCACATAAATCAGTGTCTAAACCAAAGAAAAAATAGCATGGTCACATTTTCCCTTTTAAGAGAAAGCTAAACCTTGGAAAATAACAGATAATCTCAAGTCCAGAAAAAGAAAAGTTGTCCTGACTAAACTTTGCATTCATTACTTTGAGGCTAAAAAATAAAGACCTTATTGAGATTTTTCTTTTTTGTTTTTGTTTTTAGAGATTAGACACCAAATTCATTTTCTAGGAACTTATTTGTATCTAACACATATGAATAAATGTGGATGTTTTTGTACTTTCCTCAATGTATGGACGATATTCTAGGCCCTGGAGAAAGCTAAGCAGTTAAAGTACTTGCCCAACAAGTGCTGAGTACCTGAGTTTGATTCCCTACCACAACATAAACCGGTTATGGAGGTGCATGTCTGAAAAACCCAGCACTCAGAAGGCTGAGGCAGGAGAATTGTAGTGAGTTCAAAGCCAGTCTAGGCTACACTGTGAGTTCAGAACCAGCCTGAAATATAGATGGAAACCTTGTCTCAATAATAACGATAATATTCCAATATGTCAAGTGCATGATGCTAATTGAATTTACGTAAGTGATTGCAAGTAAAATTTCTACAGGAATGTGAACCAATTAGCCTTGACTTATTCAAAAATTATAGAAACTTACTTCTGACTATTTCTCTGAGGTTTGTCATAACATTTTCATCAGTTTGGCATCTCTTTCACAACCTCACACACCGCCCTCCCAGGGTCACACTCCCTGGCCTCCAAGACATTCCTCTGAAATCTGGGTGAAAACCTCCCTGATGCCACAACTCTTGCACTCTGTGTGCCTGTAAACCAAGAACACGTGGATGTCACCAAGTTCTACCACTGTTTTGAGCAGTAGTCTGGCTTCCTTGTGATTGAGTGCGTGGATGGCCGACCTTTAGGGAACCAGACTCTAGCAAGTACTTCCTCTCTGGTCCTGTAGGAAGCCCTAGGGTACTTTTCTCAGAAAAAAAGGATCATTTGCCTTTGCACCCTTTACTTGATAAAGGGCAATATCTTGCTGATTACTTAGATATCCCAAGTGTTATTTGTAAAACCTTTCTAGTTTAAGTTTAAAGCATAGGTAACTGTTCCACCCAAATTCGAAGAAGTTTTGTTTTCTTATTTCAGTGGTATCCTCCTTCCCTCATTAAAAACATAGGATTTCTCTCTCTGTGTTGGCTTTTTCTTTTCTTCAGAGATAGAAAGCTTTTACAATTCTCTCAAAGAATGATAAGAAACTGTTCTAAAAGAAAAATATAATGTAAGAATATCTAGATATTCCTTCACTGATAATGTCATCTCTAGCTTAAGATATTTAATTTTATGAACCTCAATTGTTTATTTACTTTGTTAGGTTTTTGTGTTTCTATTTGTCAAAAATCTCTTGACAACCACAGACTTAGGATAATATGCATTGAAAAGACACGCACTTAGAGTCTTGGCACCCACGCCACGGTGCTGTCAGAGGAGACAGGAAGGTTGCGCAGCGAAGTACAAGTAACCAAAGCAACTCCTGCAGATAAAAGAATAGCAGATATTCAATATAAGCGAAATACAGGATTGAAATATAATAGCTCTGTAGGTATTAATTTGGGTTTTAAATCTACAGGTAAATATGACACTGATGACTACGTAAGACCAGATAAGTGTACATTTTGGCTTCTTTGAGTGATGTTCCTTATAGAAAGAAAAAATAACTAAATTATAAGAATAAAATCTTGCTGATAAAATACATTGTTTCTTTATAATTTATTATTTTTGCCATATCTTTTTTTGAGATAGGGTCTCACTCTGTAGCCCAGGCTGGTCCTGGACTCACTATGGAGCCCAGGCTGCCCTTGGACTCACAGCAATCCTCCTGTCTCAGGCTCCTGAGTGCTGGGATTACAGGCGTGTGCCACCACACCTGGCTTATGTAGTGCTGGGGATTCAAACTCAGGTACTTACCACTTTGACAGCTGAGCTATTCCTTTTGCTTCTTTTTTGCCATATGTTTACCATATTTCACTGAGTTAATATGTGCCTTGCCCAACTGTCCCTGGATTTGTTCAAGATATTAATTTGCTTCATGGAATATGGTGGACACAACATAAATTGCATTTCAATTAAAGCCTTAAAATATTATTTGACCCAGTTACACTCCCTCTACCTCTTCCCACTGAGCTGCTGTCCTCCACAGGGTCACGAGTTTGCTTTCATATAGCAACAGGAACCTACTCATTAAAATGAACACACACACACACACACACACACACACACACACACACACCAAAACAACCTTGTTCAAACAGCCCCATTCAGCCCAGCTGCAGAATAAGAATCTTTACCACATAGTGCAAAGATACAGCAAAATCTGCTTTGTATTGTGGGTTGTTTTCTGTTGAATCCAATTTGTTTTAATACAATATTGAAACTCGTTCAGGTGTTTGCATGGTATTTGTTTGTGGTGCATGAAATAAAATAAAGGAACATGATCCACAGAGTTTAAAAAAGAGTGAAGGGCCACCTCAACCCTGAAAGCTACTATATCATTGATATATATATATTCTTAGAAATGTGGAGTCAATTGCAACCCAATTTTGAAAAAAGCCAATACTTTAGTAAAGAGAAAGAACAAGAGCAAAGAATTTTACTTGACATAATCTTTTGACACTCAAAGGACAATGGCTTTCCCTGAGGGGCGTCTGGATTTTAACCTCCTTTGCTGTTTATAAGATACATTGTAAGTATTTTTGTGTTATCTGAAAGAACAAAACTTGCCATATGATAGACTCTTCTTTCCCATACTGTGAATTTGAAGAAAATAATAGCTTTAGAATTTTTTGAGTTTAGTTAGAATCAAATGAAAATATATATATATATATATATATATATATATATATATATATATATATATATGGAACAAAGTGTTAAAACAGAACATTTGTGATTTCTCTATTTTTGTTCTGAAATTATAAATAAAATGTTGGGTGCAGGGCATTTGAGTTACTGAATCAGGCACTGACTTCTGGACTTATACATTTAGCATCTTACCAATATCTGCAGATACATGCATTGCCTGTAACTCAAAAGCCACATGTTGCTCACCTGTGTTCCCTCCCAAGACTATTCCTGTAATGTCAGAACCTCCATTCCTGAAAACATTGCTCCATTATTCCACGTGAAAAAGCCACAGACCTTGGTGATTTTGACTTTTGGTATGTCTATAACTTTAATTGTCAATCAGCCTGATTCTACTTTGAAAATGTATATAGAACTTAATAACTCCTAACAACGCAATCATAACCATTATGGTACAAGTTATATTTCTTTTGATATTTTGTTTGTTTTGAGACAGGTTCTCTCCATGTAATCCAGGTTGGTCCTGAACTCACTATAGCTCAGGTTGTTGCTAATGCATTGACAATAATGCATGAGCCTGACTGCTGGCATTACAGGTGTGTGTCATCATGCCAGATTTATGTGTTGCTAGGGAATTAAAGTAATGGCCTTGAGCTTGCTAGGCCAAGTAGTCTAACTATGGAGCAATGTCACATTAATTGTGCTGGGCTTACTGCAAGAGCCTAATAACAGATCGCCATGTACCTGTCCATTTATTTCAGAGCAATCTATGTGGATCATGTTACAGATTCGTACACATAGTTCTCTTCATTCTTGATCAGACCCTCTAGTGATCTTCTGTTGTAAGAAAAGCCCAGTGGACTTCTTGCAACTCACAATGTCTAACAGTGGCATACAGAACTTATCTACCCTTACTAATTTAATTCTACCTCCTTGACCTACTGCACCAAACCCTATTGATTCTACCTTCTACATACTTCTTGGGACAGAGCCAATCAGACATTTGCTTCAAAGCTCCTAGAACATGTTGACATTATGTCTAGGGACATCACAGGATTTCTTCCCCCTTAGTTCTCTGTTCAAATTTGCCTTCTTTCCTTGGCCTTCAAGGGTCCTTTGTCCAAAATGTCCACCCTCCTCAGCTACATGTATGTTCTCTGTATCATTGTTTTTGCTTAGTGTTCTTCCTTAGTGTGAATATGTAGCACTGTGTAGAATAATCAGTAATTAACTAATTGAATTTTAAAGCCTATCAGGGTGAGAGAGGTCAAAATAAGCCACCTCAAAAATATTATTGGAAAAATAAGTACACTAATCATAAATAATTGAATATTACAGCATTGTATTTTCATGTAAAAATCCTACAGTATTGCCCATTATAAATGCTAATGACTATGTATCCCATTTTACAATTCAACAGATAAAGACCTATTGCCCTAATTGTGAATTTTTCCTTAAATTAAAAAAAAATTAACTTGAAGTCAATTAAATCATGTATATGTTTATAAGAAGTTCCTTTCGTGTTTTACTCACTTCTATTTGTTGAGAAAATTGGTACTGTGTGCTATGGATTTTGCAGAAAGATGGCTACTTTATTCATGTCTATAACCACTTATACTTTGTTGGAGGAAGGGCTTGAAAGTCTAAGTTATTTTAGCTCAGAAAAGCTGTTTAGCATGTCTATGTTAATAATAAAATTTGAATATGCAAATCTATTTCCCAAAATTATAATAGAATTAAACATGAGCACATTATATTCTGTACATATTTTAACATTAAGCACCAGGTATATGTTGTATTCTCAATTATACTGACACATTTGCATATGAAATTCTTCTTAGAACTGGTTCATAAAAATATCACAGATCCCTATTACAGCAAATTGTATCACAATGGAAAATCTTAGCACCATTTTTCTGACATTATAAATTTCTCTTGGATTTCATTCTCGGTAATGAACTTTGTGGCTTTATTCTTCAGCCATTGTGCTGTCTTGATTGCCAATAAAACGGACATTCTATTTTTAATGGTATATATTCAAAACTACCCTGCAGTTGTATCTCTAAAAAATGCACGTGAATTTTCGTGTCAAAATTGAAGGTAATAAGTTTTTTTCAATGTTCAACTCTTATCATTGCTCAGGTCCAACAAGCAGAAAGATGATGTACCTGAGTGTGGAAACAAGCTCCCAATGAGAAAGAACATTCCCTTGCTAACTTTGCCTCTAACAAATGTTCCCCTCTTCCCTTTTTACTTCTCTTTTTTCTTTCTTTCAGACTTCCATTCTTGTTTGTTCCCTCTTTGATCCCTCTTTCTCTCTCTTTCAGTCTTAATTCGTTAGGCATACTGGAATTCCTTCTACTTTTAAGTCATGGTTTTGACTGAGGTAGTGATACATCATCATTCATTAGAAGCTTCCTTAAACTAACCATCATGAAATGGACCCCAAGATCGTTGGTAGACCCTCTCTTAAAAAGTTGCTTTTGGCTGCAACTGCCATCTTCTCCCCTTTAGGTTGTATCTGCTCACTATCTGCAGATTGTCTCAGCTGACAATCCACATTTCTGGCATCTCCAAATTTTCTGTGTCTCCACTGTATCTCAGGCTTCTCCTTCACAACTTCATGCATTGCCGTCCCTGGGCACACGGCATAACCTCCAAAGTTTTCCTCTAAAATCTGTTTGAATGACTCAGTAACCCTGTACTTTTTTGTATTCTGTGTGCCTGTAAAATCAGGGTTGCATTAATGTTGCTGAAGTCTGCCAATGCTTTCAGCACTAGCCTGTTCCCTCCTTGGACATTCACTGCAGAGCTCTCTGAGTTCTTAGATGTTTAAACTCCAGCAAGCTTTACTTATCTTTGACCCTACAGTATGCCCTTGCCTATTATTCTCAGAGCAAGTGTCTTTGCCTCTCCATCCCTCAGTTAGCAAAGGGTATGGTCTTGCTTATTCCAGATACAAGCTAAAGTTTTTTTTTTTCTTTTATAGTCCTACATCCAAGTACTTGCTTCTTTTTAATTTCAGTCTTTTTAATTTCCCTGTGCTCTTTTGGCCCTATTCTGCAGGACTTTTCTGTCTGTCAAAAGTGAAAATCTTTTATATCAATTTTTCTGCCATTTTTACTGCCTTTAACTGTAGAGTTATCTAAAGGCCGCAAACAGTACTCAAGTGAGAGTATGAACTTTGGGCCACTTTTAAATTTATTCTGCCACATATGTAGTTCACTGCCCTTAATCTCAGTTTCAGACAGTGTCCTGACAAAGGCAAAATGCAGACACACTTATTGGAATACCATAGCATGAATGTTTTTAAACCAGTTACCAATATAATCCTTCTTCTCTTTTGAAATTTCTTACGTCTTTGCAATCTACACTTGCATTAGCATTTTGTTCTTCTGAGCTCTGACCAGAGTCTTCCAACAAGCTTGGATTGCAGCATTCTAAGTCATCTCTTGTGGGCATCTTCATATCTTTCCAAACTCTTTCTGGAAACCTATTTCAAAGGCTTCTAAATCACATCACTGGGTAAAGCACAGCAATGACACCAATTCTGTGGTACCAATTACTGTCTTAGTTATCTACTCACTGCTGTGACACAACACAACTCCTGACATCTACAACTTAATGGATGAAAGATTCATTTTAGCTCAGAGTTTCAGAAGTTCTTAGTTCATTCATGGACAGTTGACAATGGTGGAAGCAAATGGTGGAGTTAGAAGCAGAGAAGCTTTTAATAAGATCGATCATTGTCAGAGACCCCAGTCTGGGAGGAAGAGCACAGCTAGCATGTATTCTTCCAGGTCCTATCCCAGCGATCCATGCCTTCCAGGTAAGGCCCACATATTCAGCACATCCACCCAAGCTCCACCTTTTCACCGCTCATGGGTATTTTACATCAACCAAAATACATGAAGCTTTTGGCAGACACTCCTTAACCTAAGCATACCAGAAGGTAGTGTAAATTCAATATTGGAAATTTAAAAGACAATGTTTTAAATCAATTAAGGCAACTGAGATTTAACAAATTCTTAGAAAGTATCGATGCTAATATTAATTATATACATGAATTTTATATGTGAGACACATATTTGAATTTAATAACTTTCATAAAGTTGCTCAGTTTTAAAATAAAATTTTGAATATTTTGAAATAAACTTCAAGGTTAATTAAACTAAACTAAGGGAATTTTATTTAATGAAGAAGATATAAAGATGCCTGTGCTTTAAAATAGTAAATGTTCATTCATGTATCTATCTTTATTTTTAGATAAATTTGAGTGATAGGAAAAGTTACAATTTCATTTGTTTTAAAAACCTTTGTTATCACCTGTCCATACACTGTTGGTTTAGGTCTAGTGTGATGTTCAAGATTATGAATATTTAACTGGTTATAGTTTATAATCACAAGTGAGTTTTATACTCCAGTTCAGTTTATTTCCCTTAATAGAAAAAAAATATATTTATCTTACATTAAAAATGAGAATACATAGAACAGATATTTTTAACAACAGTAGGTATATTCAATTTAGGCAATGAGAGAGTTTTGCTTGCTATGCACTTTTGTCAGCATACATTTAACTTTAAGCAGCAGAAAACACTATAGCACTAAAAAATATAGCACCTTTCCGTAAAATATTCAGGGTAGAGAAAAAAGCCTTCAGGATTGTATACTTAACAGTTACACTATTTTGTTTAGGACAATCGTACTTTTAAAAATCTGTATATGCTGTCTTGTCTACAGGCTAGGAAAACACAAAGTCACAGGAAACCAGACCATTTCCAGTCAACATAACCAGGCATGAAAAAGAGCCAACAAACACGAAGAGAAGATTTCTTTGCAAAGTGATGATAGGAATACTTCCCGAAAGTCATTGAGAAACCTGGGTTTTCATCTAATTGGGTAGAATGGATTTACAAGTCAATGCCCCAGTCCGTCTGTACAAACTAGAATGGTGGCAGAATATTTGGTTTAAATAGATGAGGAACAAAACCCAGAGATGCAGACAGGTGACTATGTACTGAGATGACAAGAAATGAGCACAGAAATTTGATTCTTCCCAAAAAAACAACAGTCTATTAATTAGATAACCAAAATTTTCTGGTAGTGATCATTAATCATTTTCAAATATTTTGCAAAATTCATACATATTTTTCTTCTATATCATATCAAATATTCATAAATCTGCACCATTTTCGGCTATGCTGGGAGACTTGAAAAGATAAGGCAAGCTTTCTCACAGTCTGAATTAGACGTCTTGGGTCTCTCCATCCAGTTTAAATATATGTTATCATCACGTGAAAATTATAATTGCAAAGCTTTCAGATGCTCTCTGATGATAAAACTTGCATTTTCCATAATAGAATAAGTTATGCACTTTCTTTGAGAGATGAAGCCGTTCCTGATTATTGTGCAGAGAAGAAACGAGATAACAGAAGAAGTCAAGGATGATGAATTACACAAGATAAGGAATCAGGCTTCCTAGTTTTAATATAATGTTTTTAGTCCCACTAGATCTCCCATTTGTTACTATATTCTGTGCCCTGTCGATCTCAAAGGATATAAATCACTACTTAATCACGTTGTTTCTTATCATCCCCTAATAGATCAGCAAGTGTTTCACACTGCACCAGTCCAGCGTGAGAGTAATATGGAGTTAAAAGAATTAAGGGTGTGATGCTTTCTCACCAGGTACCTATGATTGATTCTATGGTCGCAAAAAATGGTCTACAGACATGCTCAACAAAAGACAATCAGCCCAGAATTGTGAAGTAATATTAAAGTGATAAATAATCCTGTCATCTAAAAGTCACTTCTTTAAAATCTGTATATATTTTAACACACATTTTTTAAAGATGCATCAATTATGCAGCTCAACACACTAACATTAATATTTATTTCTCATAATATGTATATATTGTTCATTACAATATTGAGGTTCATCATTTAAATAGCATGAAGTTGAGTCAGGAACACATTGGATGGGTTTTATCAATTGGAAATTACATTTAATTGAACAAAACAATGGTTTAAACAGTTAAATTTTTTTTCATTTAAAGAAAGGAATGAAGAATTAAGGGGAATGCAAAATAACATCTGGCTGTAGCTCACACAGCTGAACAATACCTAGAACTCTTTATGGCTAAAATATATTAAATAGCAGCAAGGACATGAAGAGGAGAAGAGAAAGGGTGAAGTTCCCAAGAATTATGTCAATAAATTACTTCTTTATTCAACTAGTCTATAAAAACATCTAGACATAGAGCTTCTCTGCTGAATTTCTTTGGGACCCCTTCTTCTGAGAGGAAGCTTTTTTTCCTCTTCTCTTTCAAATGCTCCTTTGGTCTTGTCTTTTCAAATAAACTACCCACTTTGTAACTTGGCTCATTAGTCCATGATTTCATTCCTTGACATCGTGACATATTGACCTGGTGTTAGCATCCGGGTAATGATATTAATGAACTTTTCATCTGTTTTTGCTACCACT
The DNA here is from genome assembly GCA_004027205.1 of Ctenodactylus gundi. Lineage (NCBI taxonomy): Eukaryota > Metazoa > Chordata > Mammalia > Rodentia > Ctenodactylidae > Ctenodactylus > Ctenodactylus gundi. The sequence goes on along the minus strand of PVKB01004234.1, from coordinate 108,726 downwards.
ATTACCCATTCTAACACAAGATTATTAACAGAAAAAAATTATCAGATGATTTTACATTACCTTTCATGCAAACTGTTTCTAAAAACTATAGACAAATGTTTACCTTGTACAATCCTCTCTTCACACAATGGATAGATCATTCAAAATTTCCAGGTAATAGCATGAATCTAATTAATATCATTCAAAATTCGCACTATCCGATAATGCAAATACAGCTTATAAAAGCTTTTTAGCTAATAAATTAAGTCTCCACAATTACTTTCCAGTCTTACTTTGGTAAGTAGCTATTCCATGCTGCATTTCATCTCATGAAGACTCTTGCTCACAACAGTAAATAAGGATGGTAGAAGAGAAAAGAAGTCAAAGTTTTCCTTTCCCTGACATATTATAGGTTTGCTTATACGTTCAACTTCTACTGGGGAAATTGTTTCTGACTGTATTTTTCTCAATTTAATTTCAATTTAAATGAAAATTCATTCATAGTATCATTTTTCTATAAAATCAACTGATGGTAAAATTTACATCCATTTAATTATTTCTTTGTTTGTTCGGTTCGTTGGTTGGTTTGCTTGCTTTGTGTTGTTTAATTCTTGAGACAATTTGACTCTGTAGTCCAGGCTGGTCCTGAACTCACTTTTTTTTTTTATCTTATACAAGATGAAGACTGGCTTTCCCATGGCATGAGGTATCCTGATTTGTTTTCTCTGTTCTCACTTGTAGATCTCTGCAACAACTGCAGAATAAAAGGAGAATGCAACATTCTGAAACAAAGTGAAAAATGGTGAGAATGGTGCAGTCTCTGTTCTTGCCCCACTTAGAGCAATATGTCTTACAAGGTTTTGGGAAACTGATACACACCAGTTGGTATAAAACCTGGAACGAACTCTGCCTGGGATCCCTAAACTGTGGTATGTCCTACAGAAGTTATAGACACGATCCCATTTATTCTGGGTAACTTTCTAGGGCTACAGCCTCATTCTAAAGCCTATTTTATCATCTCTTGATGCCTGTGTTTTAATCATTTATTTGCTTTGGCAAGCTGGCTGTGTGAGTGGTCCGTTTTATGTGTTCCATGGAAGTAGTAGACAAAGCAGATGAACGATCTAGTGTACTGCTCTACGCTTAATGATGCCATGTTTAATTCGTTCTCCTTCTTTAGAACACTTAATTTAATATCCTTATATTGGCAGTTCAATACTACATTCTGGTCAGGATTGTGGAGTCCAAGGAATATTATTTTTAGTGTGTCTTTTGTTGTTAAGATAATGACAATATGAAAAGATGATCCACATCTATGTTTAGGAATAATACAGATTTTTCACAGATTATGAATGAGTTCTGTTTTACAAGCATCCTTGGTCAATATCTTTGATGGAAATATATGTCCAGATGAGGTAAATGTTGTCTTTATTTTATTGTCCATATCAATGATCTTGAAATATTATTTAAAATACTGATCCTATTTCAGTAGATCTTTGACAGGGTCTGAGCCTACAAGCGTCTCAATGATGCTATTCCTCTCCATTCTGTTACAATAACTAGACTAGAAAAAAAAAAGCAATGGACACGTGAGAGCTAGGAAACTGAAAAATGTCTACCAATGTTTAAATTCGTAAATAATACACTGATAATATCTAGTATAAACTTTTGTAAATATTAAATGAAAGTGTGGTTAAGAAAATATTTTAGAAAACTCACCATGTCATTCTTATAATCAACATTTTTTATGAGAAAATAAGTCTATTTTTTCTGTAGGGTACTAAAATAACATATGTCATAGAAATAAATATAAAATTGGTAAGCAGATTACATGTACTGTTAAGTATAAACGCTTAAAAGTGCCATTTTTATTTTCTTTTTGTTGTTCCTTAAAGATCTTTCCACATAGTGTTTTAATATAATTTTTACAATGTAGTCATTGCAAAGGTGAGCTAATGAATTTGCCACTGTGGACCATAGACAGCATGCTTTAGAAAGTATTGCCAGGTAACCTTGTAAATTTTATCTCATTTAGCTTTTGAAATAACTGCAAAGTCTGAATTTATTTTTTGTTCCTAAAATTACTCTAAGTTACTTTAAATTTCTGTGTTGCAAGGCCTGATGGTTTTGGAACAAATTTGAAAACTTACTCAATTCAGAATAAGATACATACAGCTAAATAGAGTGTATGCATGTAAGTGTTGTCAGTGTGTCAAGCCAACCCGCCAAGCAATTATCATTCCTAGTCACAAAATGCCAACTCAATCCAGACGCATGTTCCTCTCATCATATAGTCCAATTGTTTATATTGATGCACCGCTTAGTCATAGGCCAGGTGCTCTGAGCTTTAAATATGAATTCATTTTCTGAAATTAAGTCTGAATTCCAATGAAAAAAGCTGTCTGTAATTGCAAAAGATGCATTACATCATGACAATAGCTGGCTATAAACGATTCAAATAGCGATTGAATTTGCTTCTAACTTGTTTGACATGGATAGCAGGAAGAAACTCCTCTAGCTTAATTTACTTTCAGAATTTTACAGCTGCATTTCTAAGGAACATAAAGCCCATATCCACAACTAAAACGCCAGTACATTTCTCTGTGTAACACTTCACTGTACTGCCTAACCACAGCAGGAATATGAATTTATTCTGTTAAATGTTATTTAAAATCGTCTACAAAGAAAACTGCAATAATTGTGGTAAAGATGATTTCTGTTTTGCTTTTTCACTAAATTAAATGTTTCTTTGTGTCATAGCATGATGGCTTCTGTAACCTTTTAAGAGCTATAATGAGCTATTTACTGTTTACTACAGTGTTTCTTTTGAAAAATAAATGAATTCAATTGCTTGAGTTGGAGTGAGCAAAGAATTCACGCACAAAATTAAGAACCTTACTTGCCTTATTTTGCATCCTAAAGTCATTTATTGACTTGAAAACTATTTGTTTATAATACGTTCTTAATATTTTAAGTAAATAAGCAGATATAACATTATTTATGAAATAATACATTATTAGTAAATCAATGAAAAACAAAACTTACAATTTTGAGTTGCTGTGGGTTATTGGGGAAAATACAAGTGGTAACAGGTTGTAGAAACATTTCAATGTTCTAGTTCTAGTCTTAAGATTGATATATTTAAATTATTAATGCAAACCACAAACACACCATACACATAATTTTTCAGTCATTTTCTTTTGAATTTCCAGCAAAATTACCAAGTACTTCCCTATGTAAAGTCTGAAATGCATTAGGGAAGAAAGCTGAATCATTGATTAGTTTTTTTCACCTATAATTAAAAGTAAAGGATGTACTTTAAAGTCATCATCTTGATTTTTATTTTGAGCCTGCTCTCCGTAGCTATCATCCTATAATAAGCACTTCAAAGATCTTTATTTAATCCTAAATTACTTTAATGTGTAGGACAAACGATGGTTTGACGACCAGTTACTGCCCATTCAGGCTGGGCCAATCACTACCTTCTAAAGTAAAAAGTCAGGTATATAGGTAAACAGGAAAAGTTTACTCAAAAAGTGGTTTCTCTGGAAGATGAAGGATTTCCATACTTTAAAATCTGTTTTAAGTTTACAAACTAAAAGGAAATTCACAATCAATCCAGGGATCATCCTACTGCTAATTTATATTGACTCCCCATCTTTTTGACCTGGTCTTGCAGGGAGGAAGAGACTTTGATCGAAAACTGTCCTTTCTTCTTGACCGGCACATAGAACCTAAGTTTCCTCCTTTAAATTGTTATATACCTGGAAGATATTTGCATTTCCATAACCCGATCTTAAAGGAAGGGGGAGAGTCTTTGATCAGAAATTATTCTTTCTTCTTGGCTAATCCTCCTTTGCTTCTTTGGGTCAGGCCCGCGGCATGCATGCACATTCGTATCTCTTTTATTTCTTTTTTTTTTTTCCAAAGAGAAGAGTGGGGGTGGACATCTGTCTACTTCATGAAAGGTAGAACCTCTAATGTTAAAATGCTGTCCAGCTAGCATCCCCAGAATACTTTATTTGCATTACCTGAGGAAAATGTCATCAAGCGGTTCACCTGTCCAAACAAAGAAAGGATAAGGCGGTGTGCAGAAGAAAGACTAATGAAGCTTGTAAATACAAATTTGCGAGGCCAGGATCCACTCCCTAAATGGACGACAGGCCCATGGAAACAGGGCAGGCAGGTGAAGGTATTATCTGTAATTCACAGTAGCCTCCCTCAGCCTTTGCATCAGCAAACTCAGTGGTCTTTGATGAATTTGAAGAAAGTCACCTATACAAACAAGACAAGAAGGTGATTTGCTTAAGTGAGATATGCTCAGGGCCACCCTGGCTGCTTTGATGTGGCATTTTTTCTCCTCCTCTCCCTTTGTCTCCTTGCTGCATGTCCTGTGTCAGAAAGCTCCTAGGAGTGAAGCAAGGGGGAGATACTCGTGGCCATAATGCGACAGCAAATGAAAATGAGGTGCTTGCCATCCTCACATTATCGAAGTTTATCTTCAATACTGTAAAACTTTAGTAAAAGTAGGCTATCTTGAACATGAGCTTCTGAAATTAAACATCATTTATTCTGTGTGGATATTCTTTCCTGTTTTCTAAAACAATAAGAAGGCAGCTTAAACCTTTCAAAGGCGTGCCACCAGTCTGATCACCAATCAATGTGATAACCCTTTAATTTTTATCTTCCTATATTCTACAAAACTGTCACTGTGTCTCATTTGAATTCCTTTGTTAAAGGCACGTGAACTAAGGAGCAAAGTGGGTTTCTCAGGATCCAGGCTCCTGCTCACATAACTGCCTAAATAAGTCTTATTACGTTTTTTTTTTTTTTTTTGGAATGTCAGCGATAGCCATGGCCATTATGAACACATCTAAATTATATGATGAACACATCTAAAAAATAGGATTCAAGATCACACAGTATGCTGTAAAAAGTAGTATTTATCATTCCTCTCTGTTGTACTAGCTGCCATAAAATCACTTTAATGAAAACTATGTACTTGTTTTGAACTCAGAAATATTCAACTAACCATTTGTATATATAAGTTAATTTGCTGTAGAGAGAACTGAATTTTTTCTAAGGATTATGCAGGTAAATGGATAAATAATAATTATCCATTAAATAACAATTATTATTAATAAAATAGTGATTATTATAATTAAATAATAATTGAAAAAGTGATGCAGGAGAATTGAGGCTGTATGAGTCACTTTTATGGAGAAGTCTCAATTCCCACATGGTCAGTATGAAATCTTCTTGAAATTGGAATCTATGCTAACAAAGAAGTGTGTATTAATATTACAACAACTGGCACTGAAAATAGTGGCAGGAGGAGGTAGATAAAAAAGTAATTTTACTATAAGTAGGATATTGTTGACAATGAAATAATTAAGATGATTCCAAATTCTTAGATGAAGTCTGACATAAATAAAAGCAGTATTTCCGAAATGCCTTTTATGAGCCATGAACACTTCTTACATGGTGTTAAGAAAGGAAAATGAAACATTATATTGCTTTCTGATGGGCTAGGACCAATGATGTACAATAAAATTAATAATAATTGAGTAATTTAAAGCAGGAAAGAATGGAAGGCAATCAACCCATCTTAGTGCTTTACTCCTGAAGCCTTGGGACTTCCAGGGAGCAGTCTATATCTGCACCGTAAAATTCTCCCCTGGGAACCCAAAAGGTTTGTGCTCATCCCGTTAAGGCAAAATGATTTATTCCATTCTCAATTGTCTCCAAAGTCATAATAGTTCCTGATTTTTTTGAACAGTCAAAATCAAACTTATCCTCTAGGACTCAAGCAAACTCTTAGCTGTGCATCCCTGTGAGAATCAAAAGGAAAGTTGACCCCTCCTACCCACTATAGCATAGGAAAAAACATTTTCATCTAGAAAACTAGAAATAGGGACAGAGAAGAAAATCAGATCAAAACCAGTTAGGGTAATATTTAAATCCTAGACCTCCATGCCCAGCTTCCAAAATAGATGTGGAAAAATATAAATCCGAAAGGTGTGGAGCATACCCGCCCCTGTGGCCTTACTGGGTGAAGTTCCTTGGCTTCTCTCAGGGCAGTCAGGATGGTGCTTCACCCCCAGTCTGCAGATTTTTTAAGAAGATAATCCACAGTAGCAGCATGTCTAATTTTCTGCAGTGTCCATCAGCTTCATTTTCACATATTCACATACTTTAAGGGACACAGTGACTGACTTGGGATAGGATTCCAGGGGCTTCTGAATCTGCCGCTAGCTGAACTCTGAGAGACAATTCTCCAGACGGCCTTGAGTGAGCTAGGAACCCTGGGACTTTCTTTTGCTGCTAGGACAATGTACTTGACATTCACAACTCTTGGGGAGGAAATGTTTATTTTTATCCCAGTTTCAGAAGGTCACAATCCTTTCAGAGTTGAAGGCCTGGAAATAGGGGAATCACATGCCATGGCTGGGGGAGTCAGAAAGAGAAATCATCATGACAAGCCAGAACAAAGACAAGTCTGGGAGGAAGGGCAGAACTGGCCCACAACCCCCCCCCCCCCAGGTCAATCCCCAGGAATCTGTCCCTTCCCTCCAGGCCCCAACAGTACATATGTCCCTAGGTACATGAGGCTTTTGAGATGCACTAATGATCCAAACCACAGCAGGCTTTCTTTCAAAGCAAAGTCTTTCATGTTGTTTACACTTTTCCTCCCTAGAAACTGAAAAGGATGGGGCCTTGCCAATTCCTGAGATGATTTTGAAGACATATTTCCTATCTTTCTCATGTAAAATACTTTGCTGCATTTTAAAGTTAAAATTTTAGTAAACAACTTTATAATTGCCTCCTTTCTAGCTACATGCAATGTTTTTCACATAGTTTGCCTATGATTTGTTCTTCATGCTTTTACCATGGGGCTGACTAAAATTTGCCAGCAGTACCCTTTCATAATCTAAATCATAGGCTGCTTAATTTTTTTCTCCACCAGATAAATAGTTACAACGTATGTATTCAACCTCACAAAAAGTCTTAGGATATGAACCAAATGCAGGAAAACATTGTCGCCAAAATGAAACTGGCCTCTAGTATGGTTTCCAGGAGACTCCAGTTCTCATTTGGTTCCAAACCTTCCCTGCCAGTCTTAGCTCTCCTCAGTTCTCTCAGGAGTCCAATCCGAGGTTTGACCACAGTTGCCTAACACCCTCAGTTTATAGCATTCTAGAGATTCTCTAGCCCAGATCTCCGAATGTATCCAAATTCCTCCTGTAGAGCCTTTCCAAAGTCCTCTGAAGCACACGGTCAGTTGTAGTTACAGTAACAACCCAATATCTGGCACCAGTTTTTGTGTTGACATTTCCATCATGTGAACAAAATACCTGAGAGTTGCAATTTAAGGGAAAAGAAGTGTCTGTAACTCACACTTGTTTTAGTTACTTTCTTGGCACTGTGACTCAATACCGGACATCCCCAATCTAGAGAGAAAAGATTGATTGCAGCTTACAGTTTCAGAAGGTCATAGTCCATTCACAGGTGGGTGGCTGGAAAATGCATATGGCAGGGCTGGAGCAGTGGCAGGACCAGATTCAGAGCTCCAATGGCAGAGGTCCTCCCAACATGGTGGTACAGGGAGAGACTGACTGGGAGAAACAGCAGAACAAGCACAGGCCCTTCCAGGTCAAGCCCGAAGCACTCGCCTTTTCCAGCCAGGCCCTACCTTTCAACCTTACACCCTATCCATATAAACATGAGGCTTTTGGGGGACACTCCAGATCCAAACCACAACACTTTCCAGTAGATTCAGTCCAAAGTCACTGCCTTACCAGTCAGAGATTGCACTGAGGAAGGCAATTCAAAGGAAAGATGTCCACTTCCTTACACTCAGGAAGCACAGAGAGTCAGTGGAAATCAAAATAAGAATATTCCTTTCCAAATCACACCAGCAAAGTCTATACCCGGACCACACGTCCCATCACCAGTCAGCTATGAATTTATTGATGGGCAAAAAGATCAATGAGTACAATGCTGCCATGTTCATTATTAATAGACATGAGCCAATAATTATACTTTTTGATAATTAAAAAATATTAAAATATTAACTTCTCTATTATTTTAAAAATTTAATGTAACTTTATAAAATGACAGAATAGAGAAAAATACCATAAGTTTTTAGGAATCATATTATCTTCCCATGTATGTGACAATGGACAGATTTTGGAAATATGTTAAGTCTCAAATCCTTCACTAATAAAATCGAAGTTAAGACATGTAAACAAATGACTAGTTTCCTAAATTTGCTTGAATGAAGGACGTGAGTGCCAAATAGTTAGTGGGTATTTAAGATACAGTTTAATATATTTGTTAATTCATTCAAAGTTAATTATTGTCATTCACTTCCCTGTATACAAGTACCATGCTGTAAAAACAAAACACACAATGCCTTATTTTTGAAGTTGATTTTACACACAGATATATGTGTTATAGATATAAATGCCATAAAAATAAGATGACAATTTGTAACATTATTTGAAGTTTATTACAAAAAGAGTTAAATTTTAGTCATATAATATAATGAAGTTAATCAAAATTATGTTTTATATAAGTATATTTGGAAGGAATAATAATGACATCTATAGTGATCACAAAGTGAAACAGTCATCATTACTTTCTTCATAGTGTTTATAAGATAAAATCACAATTTCTGAGACAAAAATTATCAAGGAGGAGCTGAATTTCTGAAGTGTTTATAGGTTTATTGTAATTATATAAGCAATGTTACTTAATTATTCCTATAATTGAGTTTCAGATAATATCTAATGTTTCCTTATAAATCACTTGCATCTCAAAAAAAGATTCTAAAATGACAATAAATAGTGAGAGCATTTATTTTGTGTTTATAAGGGGATTACCTACATATCATCTTTTTCTTCAGTAAGGTCTGTCCCATTTAGAACTGTTAAAATTAATCTCGAAAGCTTAAATCTGTAGAGACTTTAATCAGATGTGCAGATTCCTGGCTTCTTTTCAAAATCTGAAATATGAGATTGCATGAAGCCATCACTCTTAGCTCACAATCAAGATCTGCCCCTCAGTAGCTGTCACCTTACCAACCAAGGCAAAAGCTCTCTGCTTTCATTGTTTAATTGAAAGTCAATTCATTTTATTTATTGATCAACAATTAGCAAATGCCTGATATGACTGACTACTTCTTCAATAATATGCACGATGTCAATAATATATTGTCTGATCATGACTAGCCCAATGACTAGCATATTTTTACATGTCTTAAATTTCTCTTGACATTATAGCTTATCATCAACCTAAGATGTTTAAAAGGGCTTGAGCATTTTCTACATGAAGCTCTACGTAATAATTTCAAAGCATGGCTTCTGCTAGTTTAAGTCTTCTGCTATTTTTCCAATTGTTAAATTAGTAGGCTGCCTTATTTGTCTGTTCATTTTTTTCCTGTTTACCTATACAAATAGCATAATTAGTCCTTCAGTTAATGTACTTGTAAAAACACAAATTAAAATACCTAACTCTTAAAGTTCAACTTTGTCATTCTGGCTACATAAAACTTCAATTAATAACAGGCATCTTCAGATAGTTTTAAAAATCAAGGTCTAATTATGTGTTGTCTAATACTTATAAATTCAAATATAAAATCAAAAATAGATAAAAATGTTAAAAAATATACCATACAAACATCAGTCATACAAATATAAAATCAAAATGTTAATATAGAATTATATAAAATTAACGTAAAATTCAGAGAAATACTGAGCATAAATCTATGTGAAGTGATATTTAATGATGAAAAAGTCAAGTTATCAGGCAGACAGACCTTAAACACGCGTGATGATAGTAATGTTGATATAAGAAATCTCCCATATTTGTATGAGAAAATTAACCTATCTTTTAAAATAGACTTAAAATACTTGTCAATGTACATGCCTTGAACAAGTGATTATTTATAGATGCTTATAAATCTAAGGATAGAAAGGGGCTAACTCTACGTGACACAAGTCAGAGGGGGAAGAAGGACAAGGTGCCCTTCAAATTGTCCACAAGGTTAGCACAAATCTTTATGGTTACGTTGTCAGTGAAGACATAGTTGTAGATAGAATTGAAGTGGAGAATCCTCTGACTTGAGGATGTGGAGATTACACACACACATTAGTGCATCCAGTATAGACAAAAGATGAAAGGCAAAGGCAGATAAGGAGAGAACCAGGAGCCGACAGCAAGGAAAATAACGCAGAGAAAGGCCATCAGCCATGGCATTTTCGTGAATTTAGACAAAGGTTAAAGAAAAATAAATAAATAAAATTCTCATCTAAAGTATCCAGAAAAAAAAAAAGCAGATCTTGATTCTTAAGTTAAGGAAATGAGAAGGGATGAATTGCTCATAAAAACAAAACTTCAAGACTGTTAATACTGGAAAATGACCCCCCCCCCCTCCTGGATTGGCATAGATACAACACAAACTGTAAGCCCACTGATTCTGCTTCCTTTTTTGTCAATGTTATTAAGGTCGTCAAAGAATTTTGAATATGAACTTATTTCTTCTTATGTGCTTTCACACTTGAAAAGTATTGCAAGCTCTTCATACACGCAGAGCATTGTGAACTGGAGATCCTACCCTTCTCGGGCAAATGTGTTTTCACTATGGGCATAATCAGTCTGTGTTTCCAGCTATTTCTCTTTCTCTTTTCATTTCTCTCAACTTGTATATTCACCTGGATTTTATATAAACTAAATCACCAAATTTTAGTTCTAATTCATGCAAAAATATGATTAATACATGTCATTAAATACATGTCAAATATACATGCAAATTAATGGTGGTACCAATACATGAAAATCCATGGATATTTTTATTGACTGTACACAAATGTAACCAGCATGGCAAACTTGAACTTTTAAAGCATGTATATCTATATCTATATCTATATCTATATAGATATAGATATAGATATAGATATAATAGGCTTCTCCACACTCCTATCAATGCATTAAACAGCATCATCTCCCCTACTCCTCAGCCTACTGGCAGACTATGCACATGTTGGCCCCTGGGGTGACTTCAGAGGCCGAATTCTCTTGCACAAGAAAGAAAGAAACAGACCTGAAGATGACTTCATGTGATAAAACAAGTTTAGAGGAAGTATCTCATCTCTCTGTTACCCCTCCCATCTGTTTTTTACTTTTACACAGGGGGATGACAAGCAGAGGCACGCAGGCCCGTTCATTTTCTCGGAGCTAGCTTTTAATAAATCTCTTTCCCTTTCTACCATATTAGATGCCTCATTTAATTTGGTCAGCAGTGCTCAAATAAATCTAAACAAACCTATGTGACCCCCAACACTATATCCTTTCATCAGGAACCAGGGAATTAAAAATAGCATATGCCAATCAACATATTTAATATGAAATGTTGGCTACAGACCTAAAGAACCAAAAGTAGAAGAAGAAATGAAAGCTAATTAAGAATGTGCTACATGCATTATGAGAAATTTACATATGTAGTACATAAGTCACAGAGCATAACTATCAAATAAAGAGAAATGCTATAAATGAGAAATACTATACAATATTCCTTGAGACAGATTGAAGAGTTTCGCCTTCACTTCTTCCAAGTAAAAGCAATTATGTGCTCAGGGCAATTGGCGATTCAGGAATGTGGGCATGTTGGCTAACAAAAATCAAAACAAAGAGAGAAGGAAAATTAAAGGAATTAGAATTGGCAGCAACAGAACACTATGATGAGCAAATACCACAAGCTGGTAAAACAGAACCAAATGACTGATGTGTTCCCAATAAAGATCAGTAAATTAGATCAGGGTCAGAAATGACAGTGACAGAGTAGCAAACTGAGAGAATGATCTCACTCAGTAGCATCCTCATGACCTGCTTGGGGTACATGTCTACCAGAATATCAAACAACATCAGAGATAGAATGCTATTAGGCTTTTATAAATAATAACCATAAATATTTGGTTAAAATATATAAAAATGAAAGTACTATTACTTGAAATTAGTGATCTTTGCGAAACAAAAATTTAACAAGATTTGAATGTGTGCCTGAAGTTTACGAAGAGAAAAAGAAAAATATAGCTCCAAGTCAGTGTCTGAATTTAAAGAAATAGTCATAAAATCATTTATGTATGCCAATTCAAATAAAAAAATCATATTCTCCAGAGGAGAAAAATTATACCTCTTGGTGTATAGTAGATCAATATATTATAATGGAAATATACATGTCATAATATGCTACAGTAATACTCAAAGAACTAGCTCAAAGGGAAATTTTTGAAGACAATGAATGAGCAACATTAGATCAGATATTTTAAATGATAATTATTTGCCACAATGATTAATAATAAAGACGCTGTCAGTCTGAGCTTTAACAGGCAGTTCCTGGGCACATGACCTTGGAAGATGTTTTTGTAAAGAGGTTGTGTGGGTTTATTTGCAATTTGCTAATTATGACAGTCTTTCATGATAATCATTTTCAGGCAATAATAAAAAGAAAGAATTCTGCCTTCATAACCTCCCGATTTTATTTACTTTTTGTTGGTTTTAATTGAGATAAATCAAAGACACAGGAGATTCCATTTTAATTCTGACACCTTTCACATTTCTTTTACAAAGATTATTGAAAATAATCTTCTGAAAACATTATTTTAAATGAGTCAAATAGCAATGAAGCTATGACATGATTTAATAATATTAATATATTGAGCACTCCGGTTTGTGGATAGCACAATTAAAGAGTAGTGAAATTCAGAGATAGTTTGACAACAAAACAATTCCAAATATCAGGAGTCTGCAAAGTTGTTAAAAGTCTGTGATGTTAATTGTATGTTAACTTTACTGTGTCATGGCCAGAGCTGCTATTTGTTTACACGTTTTTCGTATTGTTTATGAGACAGTGTTGTTGAATTACACTAAAATTTAAATAATAGAACAAGCAAAACTGACTCCTCCTCAATGTGTGCGGGTTTAGTTTATAAAAAAGAAAAAAGAGCTGTGTAGTTTTAAAAAAAAAGCTGACCCTCCTGAAATAACTAGAAATTAGTCTTGTTTTATGTCTTTTAACAAGTCAACTTTTTTTGCCTTTGTAATGAAACTAATGCATTTATTCTTCTCGTATTTTGGGCATGTCAGCTTTTGGATTGGAAGATTTAATAAATGCTCTGCTGTGTCTACTTCTTGCTGACTCACAGTGCAGAGCTTGGAAAGTACAAGCTTTATGAAGATGTGAGCCAATCCTGAGGTGAATCTTTTTCCTTTCCCTGTCTTTCAGTCTCTGACTCTGTCTGTCTCCTTCAACACAAACATACACACAGATAACATAACACACCACCACACATACACACACTCAGTTCTATAGAGAACCCTGGGTATTATAAATACCTAAATTTTATAATTTTATTACCTTCACACTATGGGAAGAAGCCAAAGAAGGTATATTGGCTATCTCAGGAGAGTAAGAGCAACGTAGAGCAACATATGGCCTAGGAAAAATGGTCAAAATCTAAAAGAAACATTAGAAGATAATGTCCTCAAGTGTTTTTCACTTCTATTTTTTCTCTCTGATTATTTAGAAGACTAAGATAGGTTGCTAAGAAAATATTGATTAACCCAATAAATCAAACATATTGAGAAAAACGTGGGAAAGCAACTAGCTCACTCAATGAATGTACAAGTTTTGGCTGAGACATATTATATATCAAGGTACTCAATGAACGCCAAGATGAGTTCAGCAAACTTATGTCAAATATCATAAGAAATGACGAGAAGCCATGTAAAAATGGAAAAATGCAGACTGAATATTTAACAGAGGAAAAAGTTCATGACTAGACTTCAGAGTGGACAAGGGTACATTTTGATCAAGTGAGAGGTTGCAGAATCAGTGTTAGTGACGTGAATCCTCTCTGCCTAGGAATGCAAAGAAATGAAAATATCAAATACTCCAAAATGAAAAATGCTTAAAAAGAGAGAGTCTTGCATTCAATAAATTCCAATGAATAAACAGCAAATATATGTATATATGCACACATTCAAATATACCCTTACATAAATGCCTACATCTGTACATAATTAATACATGCAATTTCTTTGCTTATTGTGCTCCTCTGGACTATTAAATTAAGTTGTTCATGAAGTGTACTTAAGAAAAGTGCTGATCCATCATAGCAGCTAATCTCTAGAGGCATAAGTAAAATGCAGAAGATAATTAAACCTATAGAATGTAAGATTTTATACAGGGTCATGGAGAGAGTGAATAAGGACAAGAAATGCTTAAGTGTAATAATTGCTGGCATATATTCACATACCTGAGAAGGTGACAATATGGAACAGAATTTGGAAGTCTGTCATGTAGTTATAATGAGAAACAAACGAAGAAAAATGAGAGCAAGGAAAATGGTTCCAAGAAGTGGCCACTCTCCCTCAACAGACCAGGATTGTTGTCCTTGGGATATCATTTCATCTGAAGTGTTGATGATGAATTTCAGTTCTCATTGAATAGATAGTTTCAAAGAATTCAGAAAATAATAGAATAGAGAGAACTTCTGGCTTAAACTGCCATCATATTAGCTATTAATTATATGCTGTAGACTATGCATATTGAGTTGGTATGTGTAATTTTAATAGGAAATTCACAATCTGCAGATATTTGTGTCATTATTTAATCCAAGACTATAACTCATAAAAAACAAGAAAGTAAATTTCCCATGTCTGTGGAGCCACTTTGGAAGAACTACAATTTAGGTAGTTTTCACCACACACAGTCCACAGGATACGCTTCATGCCAAAATAATGATTCAGGTGATCACATAGCTTTTAACCACCTAGAATTTCTTCACATTATAGAAAATGCATGCACAATTCAAATGTACAGTGCATTACTCTAAGTAACTATTATAGGAATTACATTACCCAATATGATGCATTCTCTGCCTATAATCTGTAACTCTATAAGTAATACTTATCACAAGATCCGTGTCTCTTATGTCAACCAATTCAGAGAATTAAAGGAAGATAAATGCCAAGGGTAAATGCTTCACCAGTGTATAAGAGAAATTAGAGCATCGCGCATTTTTACTAATAAAATATTTCCTTTCATTAAATAAATGAGATGTGATGATTTGTCATTAATTCCTCTGCACATCCTTCCCTTGCTTTGAAGACTCGGTTGTTCTTACCACTTTCTGAAGCAATTTTTGAAATCTTCGTTCTTGAACGTCTTTGAGTGCACTATTATAGCTTCCTCAATATCCTGAAATTATGCAAAAAGTTTATCTTTCATGGAAAATTTCCAGACTGTCAACAAGATGAAGCCATAACACAGTGTTTTGAATGACTCACAGCTGCAAGGCTTACTATAATTTTGATCAACTCTTGTAAAGACACTGGACTTTTATAGCCACCTTAGAAATTGGTAATAATGATAGGAAAGAGGTTTTTAAAGTGAATGGGAATATTTTGAGGGAGATTGACACCAATGAATCCCTTAATGTGTGTGTGTGTGTGTGTGTGTGTGTGTGTGTGCGCGCGCACGCACGCATGTGTGTCTGTGTCTGAGTGTTTGTGTTTGTGTGTAATTTTATATTCATTGTATAGTATGAGCACACATCGTATGGGTTAGCTTTCTCAATGTTGGAACAAAATACTGGACACACATAATTTAAATGGGAAATGAGGTATTGGCTCATGGTTTCAGAAGATAGAGTTTAAGGGATTTGAGCTCTAATATTCCTAGTAGTATTCTAAGCACTTAAAACAGTAGATACCAAATCTAATTTTCAGAAGATACTACAAAAAGAAGGTATTTTTCAAGGACACATATAAAATGAAATAGAACTGATAGAAATGAACAAGAGGCTTAAACATAGGGGCCTCCTAGCTTCAGAGTCAGAAAATAGACACAAATAGATGCAGATAACTCAGAGCTTCTAGGAATTAGAAGAACCTCCTGACATGAAATATTGATGACTTTGACCTCAGTATGTAAGTTGATTTTCCACTCTGAAAGAACATGGAAATAAAACTATGTTGTGTGTTTCAGCAAGTTATGACTTAGATAAAGGTGGGATGGTGAATTTGAAATGCACAGATATATATAAGAATAAATGCTCTGTAAGAATTGTCAGATTCTGTTAGAGCACACTGACTACTGTGCAAAAACTCACATTATAGAAGAAAATAAATTAATAAAAGAGTACAAAAATAAATGAATAAAAACAAAAGTGCAATCTTCATTCAGACTTAAATTGAAATTCAGAATTTTGAAATTAAGGTTGATCTTCAAAATTATAGCAAATTGAACAAGCTAAAAGATAAATTAACAGTAGAAGAAATGACAATACTCAAAGAATGTCTTAGCCTATCTACATTGAAATAATGAAATAACTTCAAGTAGGAAAAAATAATAAAGAAAGGTATTTCTCACATTCTGAAGCACAGAATGTCAAAGATCAATGTACCAGGAGAGCTGGTTTCAGATGAGGATCCTGGTTCACAGAAGATTTAGCTTCTAGTAAGATCCTCACGTGATGGGAGAAACGAAAGAGCAGCATGGAGGTGATTTTATAATTATATTCATTCCCTTCAGGACAGCATAGGTTTCAGATTTCAACATGTCTGAAAATTTAGAGCAAAGCATGAAAACTGAACACAAGTTTATAATTTGATTTGATTTGATTTGTAATTTGATTCATTTAGAGGTTAAAAGACTATCATTAATGAAAGATACAAAAATAGAAATTGAATATGTTGGTTATAAAATAAACATGCTAAAATATTAAGAATAGTATAACATAGTTATTAAATTAAGAATATAAAAATATGCTAACATAAAAGAGATACATGCATACCCATGTTCATAGCAGCACAACTAACAATAGTTAAAATATGGTAGTCACCCAAATACCATCAACAGACCAATGGATACACAAACTGTGGTATTTATATACAATGGAATACTATGCATCTATAAAGTCCAACAGCGTGGAGGCTTTTTCAGGCAAATGGAAGAAACTTGAGAACATCATGCTTAGTGAAGTGAGTCAGAAGCGGAAGGTGAAACATCAAATGATCTCTCTGATATGAGAGACCCAGATCACAACTATCTCATGGAACTTAAAACGAAAAACAAAGTGAGCCAGGAGGTTAGGGAGGGGAGGGAGGAAAGGGTGGTTAGGGGGAGGGACAAAAGGAGAGTGGGAAAGTCCTTGTCACCTTGACAAGATACATAGGTGCACAAAATGCTCAACTTCATTGTAAACCTTAAATTTTGCACTTATACATATCAACAAAATGGGGAAAATATGCAAAATAGTGTATAAACCAAAGATAATGAAAAAAGACTTATCACAGTGGACTACAATTCTGAGAAATATGCATGCAGAACAACACAGTATGAAAAAATTGATCAAACAGAAAAAAGTTAACAAGATGTAGAAATAACATCATAGGAAAAATAGAAGACAATAGACAAAATGTTCAATAAACCCAGGTTGATAACAGAGGACAAAAGTAAACTAGAAGTTATCATCAAAAATTCTAAATTCCACACAAGAGTAATGTAGTGAAAATCATGAATAATAAGCTCAAATAAGAAGACCTTTTGGAGATGTATTTTAGACAAACATATATATATATATATATATATATATATATATATATATATATATATATATATCAACTTTGTACATATATATATGAAGAAATGTTACATACAACAAACTCATTTCAATATAGTCTAAAATAGCTCATTTTAGGCAAATACTAACAGATACAGATTGTAAGTACAGTAAGATGCTACAAACTGTAGGCAGAAATATAGGAAAAATTAGTATTCCATGTATTATGTGTGAACACAATGTTATACTCATCATTCATATCTTAGGAAATGATTTCCAGAAGAAATAAATGAGATAATGTGAGAAACTCACTCTTTCCTATATGATGAAATATCTGCTAAATGTTTTCTCTTTGATATCCTGAGACTAAGCATAAAACTCTTAGATTGACAAATGAACATGGCCATTTGTATGCCATTAGTTAGTTCTAATATGCAATGCATCATTTTAAACAAGTAGCATAGATCTTCCCAACTCAACAAACATGCACCGTAGTCCACCATCCTTGTCTTGAGATATACTTGAAATCATATACTTTCAACTCAGTTTCATCTACTTTTTGGCTAAAGTCATAATTTATCACCTGTAAAACATAAATATATGGCAATTTTTCTGATTGTTTGTTAGAGTTAAAATAATGACAACAGTTAATACTACCCAAGCTGTGAGGGGAAACACTAGGCATATGTCATAATACGTATGTCTGTCCCTCTGAATTTGCTATGATGTGGGTATGTGATGTCCTGTGCAGTGTGTCTTCCCCTTCTTCCTTAGATCCACTGTCCACCCTTCACTCAGCTGCATGCTTCATGGACTTGACCTCTATTATCTACATGAATGGGCTCTCTGATGCTCTAATGTTCTTTTTCGGATATATTTGAGAGATATTTTATCTCCGAGGAAAGAAAAGGAAGAAAGATCAGGCATTTGCAGTGGTCTGAGTGTATGCGCCTCCTTATCCCTCCAATTTATATGTTGGAAATTAAAAAGAAATGTGTTCACATGAATAAGTGGCATCTGTAGAAGATGATTATGTAAAGAGTAGGGAACACACATGATTAACTATTTTCCAAAAGGACTGGAGGGAGCCATCCGGATCATTTGTGCTTCCAATTTCATCCATCACGAAGAAACGTGAAGTTCATTCCCTTCCAAGGAAGACAGCATCCAGTGTGCCATTTTGGAAACAACGGCTAGCATCTTACCGGCCAGAGCTTGCCAGTATCTTGGTGGACTTTCCAATCTTGAAAACTGTGAGAAGTAAATTTCTGTTGTTTTAAAATTCTCCAGTGCATTAATCAATTGCCTGTCACAGCAACTGAATACCTGACATCCAGACTGCAGGGACAGATGTATTTCCCTCCTGGGTTTCAGAGGTTTCTGTTTATACACAGCAGGTTCCTTGTTTCATTGCTACTAAATTCAAGTATCGCAGATCATTTTGTATCTCAAAATCCTCAGAAGTTTGTTTTTGAAAATCACTAAAAGCTTCTTAATCTTGTGCACTGTATGCCTGATAACATCTTGCATGCATTTGTTTTATGTGTATGTAAATACTCCTGTTTTAATGAGATTATTAATTATGTTGCTTTTTTAAAGAAACACTTGTTATCCAAAAAACATCACTTTAAAAGATAATACATACTCTGTTAATGAAATCGTTTTCATATTAAAAGGCTTAAGACTGCAATACATTGTATAAAATTTTCAAGCCCATCTTTATTATTGAAATACAGTCTTGTTCATTAAACCATGCGGGCCTAAGCAGGCTGAGGAAATGATTCCACAGTCATACTGAAAGAAAGTAGAGTATATTTCCTTGGCCCAGTCAAGACTAATCCTACTAATAAAATCTTGGTAACTGCCATACTGAATTAGATGCCCTCTTTTCTAGTCAAATATCCTCTACCTAAGTTCTCCCTTTAATTGTACCTGATGCAAATATTAATTGCTTGAGAAGAAGCTTAATCACAATAAATTGGTTTCAAATGTTTATTTGTTCCTGGGAAACTCTAACAGAAACACTGAGCTCCCAAATACTTCCTGTTAACAAGAGAATTTACTTATATTTATACTTGTTATGATTTTTGATATACTAACATTACTTTTCATTCTTTGTTTTCTTTATTGGGTACATGTGTGTTCAGGTGTGTACATATGTATTTACCACTGGAAATGAACTTTGAGACAACAGCTTTTATTTTGGAACTTAACTTGTTTTTATTAATGCCATGTAGGGAAAATATATTCGTTGTGCAGTTGATTTCAGGAATAAAAACATATTTACAATATAAAATATTAAATTTATTATTAAGCAAGCCAGAGCATGCCTTAAAAACACACTCATTCCAGAGTTTGATTTGAAATTACATGTCTAAAAGACAGAGCATAATTATAAATTTGAAATAAATATTTAATGTTTAGGCATGAGCTTTAATTATCAAAATAAAGATTTAATTTATTTAAAGGTATAATTTTATTGGCAGGTTTGAAAGGCGAATGAATTATAAAAATCTAACAGTACTCTATAGCAATAGCAAAAACCATTTATCGAGTAGGTGCCACAGCGAATGCATACATAGTGACTATAATATTTCATATATTCTCTCCTTTAATTTCCAACATGGCCTCAGGAGAGACTGTGTTATCTCCATTTCACAGATGAGGAATCTGAAATCGTGATAGATGTGGACAATTGGCTTCACAACAGAAGGTGCCCAAGATATTCTGATGAGTATGAACTAAATAGTACGAAGATTTAAGTGTGTTGCAAGAAGATGAATTTAAAATTATTTCCTGAGGCAAAAAATACAATAATCATATAAACTATTTAACTTCAAAATTTGAAGTATTCTGCAACTTTTTTCACACCATGCACTACATGTTTTGCTTTTATAGAAAATTATGTGCCCTATAAGCTTTTTGAATAATATTATATTATTTCAAATTCATTCTATTAATAAAGCTTGTAAAATTAATTGCTTCTTAATATAATCTTTATGAACAAATAAGACAAATCTTGATTTTTAGAGTTTTTAGGTAACATCAGAAATGTTTTTAACATCTTAGTCTGCTTTATCTAAGCAAAACTCAGCAATCTATGGTAGAATTACTACAAACTCTAAGCAAATATTTATGTAGTTAAACAGGTGTAATGTTTCAGAGCAAAGGGCAATACATGTAATCAGGAAACTGTTGTAATATTTCTGGATTTAACTCTCTAACGTAAAGTGGTAAGGTCTCAAAAAACCTCAGTTTTCTCCCATTAGTGTGATACTGTCTCTAAATTCTTCAGTTACATTTTGCATGAATGTAATATTAACATAAAACTTTTTTCCAGTTCCCTAACTTTAGATGTTCTTTAATTTGTCTCATCCTCAAACTTCTTGTTGTTCATCAATTCACTTAGAGGTCACATACTACCATCTTTATATTCAGCAACCTCATTCCCTCTTTAATATTAATTTGAAGCTTCATATTAAGATCATCTCATATCTCTTTGTTACTTCAGATTTCCAAGAATATTGCTCTCTAGTTGAGCGTCCTCCAGTCCAATAATCTACCGCTGTTGGCCACTCCATCATGTCCTTAATAGGTCATTGCCCCCTTTCATTTCTGTACTCTATTGTAGTAATCTCTTTGAATGAATTTAAAATTCTCCTCATCAATCACCATTTGTGACTTCAGAAACACTCGTGATTGATTTCAATTCCCCTACTATACACCTGTGGCAGAACAACTCAGAAAAAAAAAAAAATATATATATATATATATATATATATATATATATATATATATATATATATATATTCTACTTTTTTAAAGTCATAACCAATAAAAGGAATTTATTTCCTCCTTAAACTTCCTACTAAAGATGTTTGCTTACTCAAATTCTGATCTGAAAGACTGTATCATATCACTACCGTAATCGTTCCATAGCTTTAAAAAATCGTGTTCACATTTAAATATTTTCCTAAGTCTGACCCTCTTATCTGTGATACACATATTCAATGAACTGTATCATCCTTTTTTAAGTTGGATAAGACAAAAATAAAAAGCAGAATGCACACCTTTCCATGATCTATGTACCTAGCTACTTCCAATCCTGCTTCCACCTGGACTACACGTGGTTTTGTCTACATCACTCAGACCAAACACTAAACAGAACACTTTTTCAATGAAATGATCTGCTTTCAAAATATTGCATTATATTCTTTAGTTTTGTCATACTATTATTTTTGTCATATGTACTATTATTACTGGCTAGAAAAACTCATCTAAAAATAAAGCTTATAGTTAGTTTGACTAAACAATTTTGACTACCAACAGCATCAATTTCCTCCATACTTTTATATTAATGTTATATTAATATTTATATCTGTTTAGTACACTTTTAACCTTCCTTTCTCTGTGTCTTAATAATGTCAAATATCGCAATAATTGCAGTTGAAAATCCGGTAGTGAAATCCACCGGAAGTGTACTTGTGTCCCTTGGTTTGATTGTCATATTTCCAATTTTGTTCTGGTAGCAGCTTATCACTGACTTCTACCAAAAGTGTCTTTGTGTGGCATCCGAGACGCACTCTTCATTCTCCAGCCTCCTATGGCTCTTTCACTTTGGCCAATTTCTCTTCAAATCTGTCATTTTCAGAGGTCAGTCATGGGTCCTTTCCTTTCCTCTCTGACTGTAACCACTTATTTGATGATTGTACCTTGTTCCCTAGATTTAAAAATATCACGTTTGATTTCTTTTCCTAAGTTTAGATCTCTAATGTGAGGCACATATCTCAGAACATTCAGTCTCGTAATTTGGGTCATTTTGTATGCACCTGCATGTTGAGTCTGAGCTCTATTTTCCCACTCTTCTCGCCTCCTACATTTTTTTTTTTGATTGTCCGTTTCAGTGAACAATCATTCTATTTTTCTTACTGCTCATACCAAAACCTTTGGAACTTTCTTGAACTCATCTTTTGCTTTCTCAGTCCCCACAACTAGCAAACAGTCACACTGATTACTGTGTGCTAAATTATTCTAGTTTATCTGCACGGACACACACACACACACACACACACACACACACACAGAGAATTTTTAAAGCTGTAAAAGGTTGGCACTAATGTCATCTATTTTCCCAGATAAACAACCAAAACATGGAATGACACCTGTTTTTGTAGCAAGAAAAGTTAAATTTGAAGAAAAGTAGTCTGGTCTAGAGCATAGACTCTTAATTATTCTATCACATTCTGAAAAATATAGTCATAATCTAATCAATTCTCACAGTTTTCATAATTACTGATTGCTTTTAAGTCATACTCTCTGTTATCTACAGTTGTTTAGGAAATGAGCAGGCCTCAACCCCAGGCCTTCTACACCAACCTCCACTAGATGCCCACTCTTTTTGCTCCCTCCCATTGTTCAGGTCTGTTTAAAAGTGACCTCACTAAAGACAATCTCCCTAATAATCATCCTGTAGAAATAACATCAATCAATTTTTTTATTTGTTTTATCTTGTTTTGTTCATAATGAAATCTTGATAGGTCAAGATGCATTTTCATCTTTTTATTACTGCTGCTCTAATCTTAGGAGAAAAAAGCCAGTAGTACATATTCAAAAACTATTTAATTGTTTATACAAACACTAAAAGGATTTTATGTTATTTAGTTAATGTGTAGGTAAGCTAAAGCAAAATGAAGTGAAACATTTGCTGTTTGCATTCTTTCAAGTAGAAACTGACAAATGTATCTAAATGTCCAACGGACAATTAGAAAGGCTTTTCTCAAAATAAAAATTAAAAAAAAAAATTAGCCAGGCCCAGTGGTGAAAGTTTGTAATCCTAATACTCTGAGAGGCTATGGTTAAGTAGATTGCCATTTTCAGCCCAGCATGGACAATTTAGCTACATAATAAGAACTTTTCTCAAATAATAGGTACCTGATATTTGTCAGTGACAAATATTCTTGTCTGTTGTTAGTTAATTTGATGTGCCCTAGTCTGGAACAAGTTTGTCATATTCTTGTCACAGAGAGAGGCAGAACAAAAGAACTAACCACATCTAGCATAAGTCTGAAGGAAGACATTTCCAAATTACCAAAAGCTTGTTTATTTGGCACACTAATAAAAAAAAGCAGATCCCATTCTCAAGCCTTAATCTACATCCCCCTGTCAGCTGTGGTCAATCAGGCCTCTGTGGCAACTACAAGAATTGT
This sequence comes from Ctenodactylus gundi, assembly GCA_004027205.1. NCBI lineage: Eukaryota > Metazoa > Chordata > Mammalia > Rodentia > Ctenodactylidae > Ctenodactylus > Ctenodactylus gundi. The sequence goes on along the minus strand of PVKB01004234.1, from coordinate 84,914 downwards.
CCTCAAGGTGGAGATTCCATCATTATAATCCATTGAGTCTAATAAAAACATGAGAATGGATAGCATTGAAATATGAATACTGATTTTGTCACTCCAATTAAATGACAGAGGTATAGGGAAGAGAAATCCTCATCTGGTGTGAAACTTTCCTTGAAGTTACATTGAAAGTTCAGCCAGAAGAAGCTCAAAAGTTATTTCTTTCTTTTTTCCCTGAAATTGTAAATGTATTGAAATAGATCTATTTTAAAATTAGTGACATTCTGTTAATAGATAATATCTTCTTATTTTAACAATAATAAGTCTTATAAAAATAGACAAAAAGCTGAAAAATATCCCTGCAAAGCAAGACACACTGGTGATATTGATAGTAGCACAAACACCAATGAAGAAACAGTAGAGTTTACTTTTTTGGCAAAAAAGAATTAAAATATATTAATTAGGGATAATTTAAGAGAAAAAAAAAACAACTGAAATGACCACATCCAATTCAAAATATACATTTAACTATCATTTAAGATTAATGTGAGAAACTGGTAAACCACTTTGGATAGAAAAATTGTTAAGAACTAAGCATTGGGAAATATCAATAATTATTTCATTGGCAGTAAAAATTAAGAATAATTACTTGAAGTTTTGTCTGACTACAAAATGACATAAAATAATAAATCATGTTGCATTATTATGTATGATGTTTTGGTCTTCTATTTTTCACTAATTTCTGTTTTGTGGATATTTTATATTATGCATACATATCAATGTGAAGAGATAAGTTACTATAAGCATGCATACTTGGTGTATGTGTTAATGTATTTTAGTAAGTAAAATAAATGATTCACTCGAGTATGGTGGTATACATCTGGAATCTCAGCTGCTCTAGAATTTGAGGCAGGAAGATCACACATTTGAGACCAACTTGAACAATTTAGGGAGACCTTTCTCAATATAAAGATTAAAAAAAAATAATAACCAAGCCCAGCAGTGAAGGTTTGTAATGCAAACAACCTGAGAGACTGAGATAAGAATATTGACATTTTGATCCTAACATGGGCAATTTAATGATATAGTAAAAACTTTTCTTAAATAATGATAAACAGGCTGAGAATATACCTCAGGGTGAAAGCCAGGGACCTAGTATTTATCGGTAAGTAAGTAAATGATAAGTGAATTTGTCATGGCACAGCCTGATGTTAAATTTTGTAGTCCCAGCTCTCTGGGACGCTGAGGTAGAAGGATTCACAGATGTGAATCCATTTGGGCAATTTAATGACTTGGTATAGCTTAATCTCAAAAAACAAAACAAAACAAAAATTTTACAGGGCTGTGGATGTAGTTAATAGTGAAAGGCACTGTGCTCAATACCAGTACCACAACGTGAGAGAAAGGGAAAGAGAGAGAGAGGGAGAGAGAGATGTACGCTATGCAAATGTACATACATACACAAGACCAAGGTTGTCGCCCAGTCATTGAAGCCCCTTGGATTCCACCTCTAGGGGGGAAAGGATTTGACTATCACTGTCTGGTCTATGAACGGTTCATAATCTACACACAATATTACACAAATCTTAAAACCACTAATGGAAATTATTTACTCAAGCAAGTGGTCAATTTAATAAATATTTAAAATCCTTTGAAGAAACTGGTACCATGAAGGAAGATAATGATTACATTAAAGATGAAAATCCTGCAATTAAAAACAAGAATCTTGAGGTTGCTTTAAGAAGTTTTCCTTACAGCATATGGTACAATTAGACAAATTCATCAGGCTACAAGAATACGGAGAGAAGTCTCAAAAAAAAAAAAAAGAAACACACATGAAAACAACTAATATTTTCAATAGCTGTTAAAAAGTAATATCACTTCATGAATGAAGTGATACTAGTTTCCAACGAAAAATGTTATGCACAGTATTCAAATTGGCCTATTTGATATAAATTATTATATAACTTATATACTTATGAAGCATTAAATATTTTACACAAAAATATTCCCATTTGTGTGAATCACAATGGCTCCTGAGTGATAGAAAATAGAAAACTATTAAGGCTTAGAATAAACATTAAAGTTGATAATAAATGATATACTTACATTTTAAATTGTATGTACATGCTAAATAAATCTTAAATATAAAGTTCTTTTATAAATGCAAGAAAATCAGCAAGTTTTGTGTCTCACTAAAATATGTATTTCTGTAATATAAAACTGTGTTTTGAGAAAAATTAATTATGTGTGTATAGTATTTAAAAGTTACATTGAAAGAAATCCAGGTGAGTAAAAAGAATATTAAATCATATTTATTTATTTATTTGCAGTCCACATTGATCCTGAACTGGCTATGTAGTCCACGCTGTTCTTGAATACATGGCAATCCTCTGCCTCAACCTCCCAAATGCTGGGATTACAGGTGTACACCACCACGCCCAGTTATCTTACATATTTTGTATTAACTTATGTTAAACTACTGAAACATTCCAATAAAAGTTAATGATATTTTTCTAGTGAAAATCATTTATCAATTGTAAATGAAATGTTTTATATTTAATTTATAAGTAAAAAATAAAATAGGTGAGGTTAAACTGTAGAAATATCAAGTTTTTCAGAAGTTTTAGAAATGTTGCATAATTTCTTTGTGTGCATTGTACACAAATTATGATTTATCTTTTGACCAGAAATTATTAGTTTAGTTACATTTCTATTATACAGTGAGACTGTGCTTTTGTTACTTAGACATTTTGGGGAAAATTTTAAAAAGAGATTAAACTTTTATCAAACTTAGTGTTTATGTACTTTAATGCAGAAATTGAAAGTCAAACAAAGAAATACTAAGAAGCAAAAGAACTGTTAATTTGAAAACAAAATATTTCAAATAAAGAGAGTATTCAATACTTGTATTTTGCACTTCCAGGCTCAATTGGTCTTCCAATTAGAGACGAAGTAGTCAAGTAACTGTTAGATAATGAAAAGTTGAAGAGCTCTTAATGAGGTCATCCTCAATTAGCTTACAGATAATAAGGCGAGCTAACCGATGGCAACCCAAATGCAAAGCAGTCCACGTATTAATATTTATCACATGCGGAGGGAGTTCAACAATTGAACTAACACGTAGTAGAGTAAAAAATTTTAATACCTTAGAGACACAAATTCACTTTCTGTAAAAATGTGTGCTTTACCTAACAATCAAAAGCAATTATACTTTACGCATATGATTGCAAGCATTTGACCCTTAGATGAAACTTAACAAAGATAAAATGCTGTGACTTGAGTGTTAAGGCTTGACAGTGTCTAAATGATATTAATAATTTTCACTTCTACATGATCATTGTAACTATAATCCTCTCCATCGTTACTACCTATTATACACTGTAGTTCTATTCAAATGAAATTATAAAAATTTCAACTTTAAGAGTGTATTTCCTACAGGCTAAGGCGGAAGTTCAGTGTTAAGGAGCTTACCTACCATACGGGAAGCCTGAGGTGGAACTCCATCACTGCCAACGAGGGAAGAAATGTCTCTGTTATTCCCAATCACAGTTTCATACCAGTTACCATTGACACAGCCTATATTAGGTCCTTTACAGCAAATATAGGTCACCGTAGTATTCCATGCCAAACCGAGCAAGACAAAACAACAGCAACAAAAACAAGAATGTATGAACAAGTAGATAAATAAATAAATAAATACACTAGTAAGGCTAATAGATTTACAACTTTAGTTTTTTTTGTTTTTTTTTTTTTTTTTTTTTTTTTTTTTTTTTTTTTTTTTTTTTTTTTTTTGTACTACAATGTACTATCCACTCATCCTCTAAACCATTTTTAAGGCCTACACTCAAGCTCTGTTTTCTATTTTGAGTGTCCCACATTCTTGCTACTAAAAACTGTTGCATTGGCACTTCAGGAAAATTGGCCTATTCTTTGCATTAGATTGGTACGAATACAAATAAGGGCTAGAGAGACACCCAAGACACAGAATTTTTAGTACAGGATAAAATTAACCTTCATTAAAATGTGGATTGATAGTATTGCTGAAGGGTGTACCTTTTGATTTCCAATGATTTGTCTCTGTGGACCTCTTTACAAGTATGTGGATAGAACAGGAAATTTGAACTTATTTATAAAGGAAGAAGAAATTGTTTAACTTTTAACTTTCTAGAATTTTATGAAAATGTCTGTTTTGATTTCAAATTTCTTGTATGATTAAATAAGTTAAAATCTTAAAAGTCATAAAATTGCTCATATTTTTATTTAAAAATCTCTTTATTAATGACATTTCCTAAGAACTATGTTTTTGAGAGTGGTGGGATAAACGCTAAAGCAAGTTATAGAACTATTCTTTTATTTTGCCCTACTTGGATCACACTATTGCCTTTTAAAAGGCGCAGTTGCAAAGCATGACCCCATCTTAAAGGATAGAGGGAGGGCACAGTTACATTGTTTATGATTACTTTGGAGCAAATCCATGAAATCAAGTTAGGAAACAGTGCAAATTTGTTTAAATCCCAGACTCCCAGGCACATCTATTCCTACTCCCTGTCCTCTTAAGTGACCATTCAGCACAGACAGATGCTAATGGAGGTTTAAAAAGAGTCCTGCGGGAGTCCATGCTAACATGGTAAGCGAGACAGTACCTAACTAGTAGTAAATTTTTAAAACTGCTTTTTTCACTTACATCTGGAAATAAGATTACTGCTTTATTAAAGTCCATTTCCTTTTGTGTACTTTTCCATGGACACAGAAAACTGCATTTCCCTCCTAATTACTCTGTGTATGACTCATTTCTGTAATCAGATCACCCTGTCCTTCCTTTCTCTAAGTTAAACAAGTCTAATTCATTTAATATCTCTATTTGCTGGAAGGTTAATTATTTCTGTTTCTCTTCTCTGACCATCTCCTGTTCTTTTGCCTTACTTATTTTAAGGTCAGTATCTAAAGCTAGATACAATTATAGAAACTTGATTGATGCAGAACAGTGGAAAGACTGCTCTCTGCTGCTTCCCTAATCGTTTTATCTAATATGTCTCAGCATCTTATTGGATTACCTCTGAACATGGCACTGCGCCGTGGCTTTCACCACAGACATCAATGCCTGTTTCAGTAATTCTTTTTCTCTTAAATACACACATGCACCCATGTGTTGAATTGAGTGTATATGTGTGCATATAAGCATATATATGTGTATATATAGTATATTCTAATAAAATGTTACATTTTATATTACATATAGAAGTCACCTTCTACATTTATTCATGCATCAGAAATACCGCAGCTGTGGTACTACTGTGTACCTTTGTCTCTCTTCACTTAATCTGTTTATTTCTCTGTTTATGTAATTCATCTTCCTAAAGTAGCATCACTTGCCTTCATCCAAGGAGAAGCCATCCCTTTCTAACTGACAAGTTGTGTCGTAGCTGTTCTAGTTAGTGGCCAGGAGTTCCTCATTCCGTCTCTTGCAGTGAGCATGAGCTAGTTATACTATGTTATATGTTCTTCTAATATTTTTTCTATATCTCTCTATCTTTCATGGCATTTAGAAAACATGCAAGTTTCTATTTAATAATTGGACATCCCTGCCTTACTCCAAACTCACTAAGAAAGCAGATTATGCAATTCATTGTTTTATAACTGAAGTTTTAAATTATAAGCAAGTAGTTCAATATTAAATCTTTGTTAAGAGAAAAAGCATTAAATTAATTAACATAAAATAATATTGTGAAAATATTAAGTCAGTGTATTTTAAACATGTCAATGATTTCCTCTGTGGCACACGAACCACTTCTCTATCAGAACTTCTGTCTACCTGTAAAAGGAAGGAAGAGTGAATATTATCTTGGAATAACAAAACATAATTCATAACTCCTATGAAACAAAATGATTTATTCTGAAATGGAAAAGGAAGCAAAAAGCAAGAAGCTGTTCATGTGGTTCCTGCATCATCAAGTGGTTTAATTCATAGGAAATGAGACACAAACCTACACGATGATTCCCAGAGAAAGGATGTGTTTGTTGTAGCAGGGCTTTGGATTGTCTTCCTACCAGGGACTCTAGTTCACCTTAGATAAATTCTTGTTTCCTCATAATTTTACTAGAAAGGATATAATGGTTGATTTTTTTGTGACTCAGAAAGTGATGTAAGTTTACTCTTCCTGAAACCACGTACTGGCTTTATTTTTAGGCACAATTTTAGAGAGCCAGCAAAGTTATTCAACTGAGCATGGTAGCTGGTTCAATGATAAAGGCTATAGCTTTAAAATGAAGGAAAAACTCTCATCAAGAAAGAATGACGACCCCAGGTTGAAAAGTAGCAAGAGGTGTGGTGTGGATGGATGAACTAGGGAAGATCCCAGAGGCTGACCCAGTGAAGGCTCAGGGAGCATCACAGGGCTCTAATTCAGAGCGCAGTTCCACCATCTCACTGCGACAAAGATGCAGGAAGGGCCTCTCACATCAGCTATAACAAGGAGCCGAGATTCCCTGGAAGGCTGAGCACTTCTTGCACGTGAGACTATCATTAAATGGAAACAAGTTGTGTTACATTGAAGTTCAACAAAGCTCTTCTGCCCTTAGCAAATATATATATATAACTTGTGAGCCCCGTGGGGGAAAAATGTATATATATATATATATATATATATATATATATATATATATATAACATGAAATGCCTTATGGAGTAACTAACTAAGGGGTGAAAAACTTTTTCAACCGGCAACAGAAAAATGAAAGCATCAAAACTTCTCTTACTACAGCAGTATCACTAGCTTCACTATCTATCTCCGTACAACTATTTTAAAACTTATTCATCCTATGAATTTTCCATCAACATAAGAAAGAGATATGATTGGATCTTAGAATAACAGGGGCTAAGTTGTGGCGTGTAAAAAATGAAAGAGAAGGGGGGATATGTTGTGATACATTTTGTCTGGAATATAGAATACATTCTGGAGGAAATGGGTCACTGGGCTTGATCCAGAAGGAACAGATTTCTGAAACACTACCAGGAAGGATAATGCTCTTTCCTTTCTTGATTACTGAGCTTCCTGTGTTTCCTTTTGTGAACATCTTTCTTCTGCTATGTGTTTCTACCCTTACCAGCTATCCACCAGTGGCCCATATACCCAAGTGTGTTCACTGGATAAAGATGATGTCATATATATATATACACAGTGGAATATTATCTTGATATTTTAAAAATGGCACATTCGAGTCTTTTTTAGGAAAATGAGTGCACCTTGAGACCTTTACACTCAGTGAAATGAATCAGACCCAGAAAGTTAAATTTGGGTTTTCTACTATGAGAAAAACAAACTATAAAAAAGTAAGAGATATGGAAGATAATAAGAAGAAAAACTTTGGGGAGAGAGAAAGGAAATGGGTAGCGTGAGAAGGTGGAAAGAAGAAAGATGATGTGTTAAAAAAGAACCCAATTAGGGTGCTGGGGGCCTTGGGGGGAAACTGTTAGCAAGTCAAAGAAGAGGAAGGGATTGTAATTTTGACCTGATATGTATGTGTACAGAATACTCAAGTACAAGGTAAACATCATGTAACACATGTATCTATAAAATGGGACTGAAATCAGTGTTTTATGTACCATTGCAAATCTCAATTTGAATAATACATTTTAGACAATGATACCAAAAAGACCAATTCAAAGTATTAAAACTATGAAAGCAGTGAATAGCACATGCCAGTATTCCCTGGACATTCCAGTTACTATCCATAGAGAAGCTTAGATTATACTTTCAGTTGCAAGTGAAATTGACTATTTAATATGTAAGAAAAGAGTTGACCTTGGGGAGGTATTTTGGAGGAGATATATCTAGGATATTGGGATATTTGTATCTGTAGTACATTTACTTATTATGTGTACCTATAGATCCACATGCATGTTAGATGTATGTATCTCTACATCAATCCACAGTGAAATTCCTTAGTTCAATTCCATGCTATTCTGTTTCTAGTTCCCTTTCACGTGGTTTCACTTTTTCTTTGCTTTATCTGCCTACCATATGTATTTTCCTTTGTCAATTTTTGCTAACTTAAAAAGCCATTTCAAAATTGTTAATATTGAATCCACCAGGTTTTGAATATTCTTTATTTTGCAGTGTCTTGTGAGTGCCATAGAGTAGGTTCACTTTCAGGAATAATGGCATTTTGTATCTTTACATATTTTGCTTAATTTTTGATGGTGATTATAGTTTGTTTCAAACTAATATTTGAACAGGAAAAAATGATGTTTGCTAAAATAATGAAATTGTTACTAGTTCTTGATTTTTTTAATATATAGTTTTTGTTTTCAAGACCAATATATAAAATTCATGACTAATGCTCATGAAACTCCTGTTTTACAGTAAATAAATAAATACAGATTAAGAAACATAAATCATTTACTCCAGAATCACCAGCAGTAATTGGTGATGTCAAGTGCATGTTAAGTGTCAAGTCAAGGAACTAGAACTAGATGGGTAGAGATTTGACTTAATGCAATCATGTCACTTGGTTGCTCCTAGGCAGAACTTGTGACACATACCTGTAATTGTGTTGTCCTTGGGTCTGATGCTTGGTTTTGAAATGCACGAGTATCAGGCAACTGAGAAGCAGGGGTCAATGTCAAGTTGGAAAAATATACAGCACTTAGTGGACCCCAAAATCCCAAATGACAGCCCAGAAAGAGAGAGCGAAATTGAAGTTAGTTGTTTTGGCTTTTGAGCCTTGGTGTGCAGATGTTCCAAAGAGGCTGAATTTTCCATCACATTCCTAACAAACATCATACAGAGGCTGTTGGTCTTGTGCAGCCAAAAGAAAACTGAGAAGATGAAGCAGTTGCCACCTGATCAACATCACACACCGAGGGAACAAGTTATCATGGAGTGGTATAGCTGCATCATATAGCAATACCTTTTTTTCCCTTCGCGTAACCTCTATACTGATTTTCATAGCGTCTGAGTTAATGTATAATCTCATTGAAACTGTATTTCCTTTCATATCTACATCTATTATTACCAGATTTTTAAATTATTCCTTTCTTCTTTCATATAATTATTTGCATTTAGTGTTTTTTTTTTTCTATCGAAAGCTATAGTCAGTGCATTTGCCATTTGTAGGAAGGACAATAGATTATTCTGGTGTCAATTTTTAGAACTTTTATTTATTTGGGGCATCTATATTCTTGTTAGGAGAATAGTTGAAAAAATGTTCTTCCTTTTAGAGGACTGCATTTTCTACCTGTTGTTTCTATTGCTGTGAGAAATATTTTAACTTTTAATTTGATGTAAACTAACCAAATTGTTGATTCTCGCTATGACTTACTAATTTATTAAAGTTCTCATAAGAGGTTATTTGCCTGTGTCCATGTCTGGAAGTGGTTCCCATAACCCTTCTTCAGACAGCTTCAAAGTTTAAAGTCTTAATACTTTGGACTTTCATCCACTTTAAATTGATTTTTTTTCTACAGGATGATAGGGATCTACTTTAGATGGTCTACACATTGATAGGCAGCTTTTCCTGCACAATCTGTTAAGGGCCCATCTTCTAGAGTGTAGGTCTAGATGTCTAGGCCAGAACGAGATGGATGCAGCTGCCTGTGCTTGTTTCTATATCTAATGCTGCTTTGGTTTTTCAGTCTGATTTTTATGGCATGAGCCTAATATTTCTTTGTATGTTTACCATGACTTTGTATGTAGTATATTTTGTGACTGAGTGTATGAATACCCCTGCATTGTTTTTTGTGCACTTTCATGATTTCATATGAATCTTAGTACTATTTTATTTCTTTGAAATACATCATTGGCATTTGGTACTTACTGTGTTGGATCTATAAATCATTTTTTGGTGGAATTTAAAATCAATAATTTTAGAGATACCTGCATATTCATGCATGTGAAAGCAACATTCACACTAGCCAAGGTATGGAATCAGCCTAAGGGCCACTGATGAAGAACAAAAAAAAAAAAAAAGAAATTGTGGTACATATACATAATAGAAGAGAAAAATAACATTAGTTCTAAGTGATTTTGAATAAATTTAAAGGAATCATAAAATAATATTCTTTATCAAACAGAACTTTTAAATACAAAGATAAAGTGGTAATTATTAATTTTTTACCTCTAATATTCAATTATTACATTAATGGAAGTAGCGGGGAAAATGATTCTAAAAAAGACTTCAAGTTTTATTTTGTTCAGGATTTCGGTATTTATAAAGCATGAGAGTGACCTATAACATATAAAAGTTATTTTGAAAATCAATAGCAATAAGTAATGGTTGAAATGTGAAAACCTATAATTTTTTGACCAATAGAGTGGTTAGTGGGACTAGATTATATTCAAGAGAACAGTGTCTCCAGCAATAACTGGAAAACAGCTTTGCTTATAGAATATGAAAAAAGCAATAGTTGGAAAACAGCTTTGCTTAGAGAATATGAAAAAAGAAGAGAAACATTAAACTTTTCTGTCTTAAGCACATAAAATATTCTATTCATTAGCCTTTGAAGTTTCCTGTTTTTATTGAATATTCTGTATAATTATATAATGTATTATTACAGACACATCTAAGACATATATGCATATAGTGAGTGAGAGTTTTAATTATGGAGGTTCACTCTAAAATGTAAATGATGAGATTACTTAGGAAAGTAATTCTTAAGCTATATAATATATTCCCATTCTTTTCTTTCTGATGCAAATTGCCATTAAAGCTGTGTGCAAAATTACTGAACATCACATAATGAAATGAAAAATTCATGACATGGAATGTTGAAATGTGAAATTATTATTATAAATATTTCTCCCATTCTGAATTGAATCTGAGGAATTACTCAACAAAGGATAAACATAACACAGTTGCAACTGTCAATGCATTTTACTAATACATAAATACTCCACTGAGTGAAATATTAAGACTACTCATAAACATACGCAATATACATCCACAAGACAACTCATCCGGGTGTCAAACTTATGATTTCTCTCTTCATTCAACTAATTTTAATCTACATTTAATGTAGACATCCACTTTAACTCTTGTTATTCTTAGTTGCCATCTTTTTCTGGTATCTGGTAAGCTCTGTAGAGTGCGTTGACGGTACACCTGTAATTCCAGTACTCAGGAATCAAAAGGAGGAAGTGTGCCCTAAGGTCACTGCCAGTCTGGGCTCTGTAGTGAGTTCAGGGCAGGCCTCATGGCACACCGAGATACTGTTTCAAAACAAAACAAAACAAAATAACAACAGAAGATGTCTAAAGCCTCCTGTGGGTTATCTGTCTAATATTAAAGCATTAATTTTATATACTCAATTGAATTTCTTTGCACATCTAAATTAATTATCTGAATGTTGTAGCCTCCTTAATTTCATTTTTCCACCACTTTAGTGTGTACTAATGTCACCATCATAAACACTGTATTTTCTTTCTTATTCATGCTAATCTTTCATAAAGGTTGATGATGTTGAGATAGTGTATTAAATTTAGAAGGTGGGGCATCTTGTAAAAAATCCTTAGGCTAGTGTGGCTGCTGCCTACCTCAAAAAACAATGGTCTCTGTCTACTCCTTTCCTATCTGACTTCTCTTATGTTACTATTTTTATGCATTTCAAAAGAAGAACAGTAATCTATAGTCCGTCTTTTGTTCTTGGTCCATTTCATTGATCATCATTGATTCTCAGGTGGCCCCATTTTTGTTCAAATGCTTCATGCCACAGAGGCTCACTAATTCCCCAAACCCCATGGTTCTAATGTGTTATAGAATTTTGAATTCATGTATTTACTAAAAAAAAGTGTTAAATTTTATGTCATGTAAAGTTAAAAAAAATACATCCCTCTCCAGCAAAATAAATAATAAATAAATAAATAAATAAGGTCCCTGGAAATGAGTTCTTTTGAGTTGTTCAAAAGTCTGAGTCTGAACACTGAGTCATGTTCTCTGACTGCAAGTTTCAAGAGCTCTCTCGTATGCTTCTGTCTTAATGCACAGGTCGGACCAGCTCTGCTGAGGCTAAATCTGTGTGATCTACCAAATCTTGAGCTTTTCATCTCCATATTTGTGAGCTAAATAAATCTCTTCTATTCATCGGAAGCTTGCTTCAGATATTTTTCTTTATGGTACCTCCAAACAGACTAAACCCCTCTATTTCTAGCTTTCTTCATCCTCTATAAAGTTCTCTATTTTACTAGAAAAAATTACTAATAAATACACTGTTGCCATTTCAATTAAGTTATAAAATATTAACACAACTAATGATTTCCTATGTGTTATTATTGTATCTTTTAAAGTATTCCAAATCATTGCCTATTTAAGAAGCATCTTCTCTCATTTACCATACAAGTTTACTTCACTGTCTTTCTACAACACTAGCATTTTTTTCATCATCTTTACGAGCTTCTGTACCATCATTATGTCTTCAAATTTAGATTTTTTTATGTCTTCTACTGGGTTTTATGTATTTTTTGTTTGTTTGTTTCTGAGACAGGGTCTTTCTCTACAGCCAGGCTGGTCCTGAACTCACTAGCGAGCCCAGGCTGGCCTTGGACTCCGGACAGTTCTCCAGCCTCTGCCTCCCCAGTGCTGGGATTACGTGCATGCGCCACCATGCCCCACTTCTCCACGCTGGAGAATGAACTCTGGCACTCAGTACTTGCTGTAGCGCTTGCTAGGCAAGCACTTTAAGCGCTGAGCCATTCCTCCAGCTCATGAGTTCTCTGATTTTTTTGAGTGTGTTGTTATTGCCACTTTCCTATAAACACACACACACACACACACACACATATGTGTGTGTGTGTGTGTGTGTGTGTGTGTGTGTATATATATATATATATATACAATTATGTATTGTTTATCCTGTAAGATAGTAGTTCTCCAAAACAGCAGGACTTCTCTGACTTGCTTCAGCCATGTGGCCATTTCTGGTGATCAGGAATGACATATCCACATCTGAGTAGTCAAAATGAAGTTTTAACGGAAGTTCAAGTTTCATAGTGTGTTTCCTCGATTCTGTTTTCACTGTATTTTTTTCTCATTTGCTGTGAGAACATCGTCTCATAAACAAAAGCGTTTCTTCAAAACATTCTTAAAACTAAAGAAAGCAGGTGCATGTTCATAGTGCATTTCCAGCTGACATGTAATTGGGTAAGAATTAGATGTTTGCATCTTCATGTCTTAGATATTTGAAGCTACATCACCTTTGGCTAACAATTTTGTTCAAATTTAAAGTAAACATATTTAATTACCCATAAGAAGAGTCCTACATAATCTGGTTTTGCTTAGTTATTCAACCACTGTAATTACTATCCTAGCTTTTGGTGTGTTTAATTTTATTTTTTCCTCATTTTATTCATCACTTTTAAAACTATCTACTGCCTCACCTTGCAGTGCCCTGTCTTTCAATTTCTAGTACCGTTGGCCCAGCACTTTTCTTAAATCTTGGATTTAATGGTGCCTCACTTAGACTGTTAGCCTTCCTCAATGAACATACACACACTAATATTCATTTCTTCACATGTCCTTTTTGAAAGTGAGCTTCCTCGCCAATTGTAGGTTTTGCCAAATGATTTGCTCTTGTCAAGTAACACAGTAGCAAATGGGACCCAAAAAGAAATTTCCAGTTACTGTCTTTCATGATTCCACTCCTGAGCTGATGAGATCAGAATAATGAATCAATAATGAGACACATGTAGCTCTGATAACCTGAGCAGAGCCTACACAACTTCTAAGTGTGTGATAGAGATTATCTAATGTCAGTGCTGCCCAGGGAACTTAATAAATCATTAGAAAGTATGTGGAATATCATCTAGCAGAAAATTTTGGTGGGATTTCATAGAGTCCACAGTTACAGAAATGACTTTTCCTTGAAACTGCTAAGTTTTGGGCTTGGAATACTATGAATTGAAAGCTACTTATAAGTCCCATTCGAGAGTGATTTTCTTATTCAGTCAAACACAAGTTTCATAACTCCTTAGCATAGCATAGTATTGGATATTACAAGATTGGCAATATGTATATATATATATATATATATATATATATATATATATATATATATATTTTTTTTTTTTTTTTTTTTTGAGACAAGGTCTTGTTCTGAAGCATGGGCTGGTCCTGAACTCACTATGGAGCCCAAGGCAACCTTAGTCTCATGATAATCATCTTGCCTGCACATCCCAAGTGCTAGGATTACAGATGTGCACTTCCAAGCCCAGTTTAAGTGGTGCTGGTTAATCAAACCCAGGGCCTTGCACTTGGCGGACAAGTCTTTTAACTTCTTTGCCATCCCACACTATATGGTAAGGTCTAAAAATGCATGTTCTCACCTAACTTCTCATATTTTTCCAAATTATAGAACAGGGTTTTGTTCTGACAAATAGTAGAAATTCAATAAATAATTTTTCAAAAATGAAAATGAAAACAAGTGTGTATTATAATCAGAAATGGAGTGTCAAGTGTCTTAATACACTCTCTTATTCTTTTTGTATTATCTTATTCATTTATTAAGTGTTTTCAGGCACAATGCCTGTTGATCAACAAACATGACCTTTTATTATATAATAAACATTATTAAAGACCAAATTCAAAAGAGTAGTGAAAACTACATTTCTGCCAATTTAGGTCATCTCAAGTTTCCATGCAGTGAATAAAACTAAAGGAATTTAAGCAGTACCATGTGTTAAATTGATAATGTCTGCTTTGCATCTTTTAGAAGTCCGGTTTGATTTGATGGCTGGGGACACAATTCAATGTTGGTCTTGAAAATTATTAAACTCTGTGCAATTAAAATCCTTTCTCCCATGGTACTCATGCAATGTGCTACTCAAGGGCTACATAAAATTCATCAGTGTTGCCTTGGGCCTTATATATATTTCATGAAATTACTCTACTATAATGGAGCCATGCTCAGATGGGCAGAAATTTTATGGGATTATATAAAATTATCTGTTTAGATGTCTTCATAACAATGTCTAATCAATTCAAGCCTTGTTTGTGCAAGGGAAATCTCTAGTATCATGTCATTATTTTGACCACAAACTTGGCACAAATTTATATTCAGTTATTCTTTGCTGGACTGAGCACAATGGATGAATTTTTGCTTAGTCAGTGAACTCTTTGATTTTTCCTGGAACATTTTTTTTCTCTAATATTGGAACAAGGTACACTCTCTGTTTTTATCTCTTAAAACTTGCAAACATGCATAATTGAATTCAAATAACAAAACATTCTTGTATTTAAATTTTACGAACATATCAAAGGTGACAACCAAGGTGAAGTTGAGGAATTTTCATCAGCAGAGTACTAATTCTTACATTAATTCACCTACTCCAATGCTAAGATGTGTTTCTCAGTGATTTATTCATTCTAACTAAAAATCTTTCAATACGCGGACTTTCTGGGAATTCATCTTCATCGTTAGAGTTCAATGTGATAGATAGTGCAGATCCTATCAGTGTTTTCCAAGGACACACACACACACACACACACACACACACACACACACACACAAAGAAAGATTCCCTCAACAGGAGCAACTGGGTAATTGTGAAGCACCTAAACTCCCGATCAACCCTCAGATCTAGGCAGTAAGAACTACAGTTACTAAGTAATAACTCACATGGGATTCTAAAACAATGAATGAATGAATTAAAATTTTGAATTTAAAATTTTAAATGAATTAAAATTTTATAATATGTACAAGAATGTGGGCCTCAGTAGGTTTATCAAATGCAGCTAACAATACAGTTCCGCAATTCCACTTGCAGGTAACATTTTCAAGTTGAAAAATAATCCAACTCTACTGTCTGTTCAGGTTAGAACAATCACTTGTGCTAGCACAAATGCCATACAAGTGTCAAGAATGCCATGACCAGAAAGGACAAAATTATAGTCATTCCCCCAAAAGTGAACCAGACATTTGAAAAAAATATTATATTTCAGTTTTTCAAAATATTTTGGACATTTTAGACATGATCGATTATATCTGAATAATTTAGTTCCCTAATATAGATGTTTTATTATTAGCCAACTTAGTCTGCAGCAAAACACTGACTTTAACTTGCTATCATTAGCATTTTACAGAGGTTTTTTATTTCCTATACTCTTATTGTGACCAAGTTAACACTAGAAATAATCTTAAAGTAGATAAACAAATTTTGACTTTCTCAAATTAATGAATTGATTTATGAAAATAGTTAAACATTCAATGTTTTCAAATGTTTTTCATGTAATTTCTACATAAGTATGGCATTTTAAGAATCCTGCACACTAAAGATGTTTATTATTTTCATATACACCTAATTCAATCATGAACATTTCTTTATACTTGTGTAGTGAAAACAGCATTAGTCAAGACATGGCTCAGAAATGCTGCTAATTGGAATATACTACTGATACAAATATTTATTTTGTATCAATTAAAGTGGATACATGACTTCAGAATTCTGTGAACAATTGAAATTAATCATCATTTGTTTCTGAAATTCCCTTCAACATGTGTGAAACTCAGACAAAAAGCTCTGAAAAAAACTAGACATTACGACAATTACAGAAACATTTGTTGAGCCTACAACATAAATGGATAGTGACTATTACAGTTTCTAATTTATAACAGAAAAAGATAAATAATCATTATAACATGAATTATGAATCCAGACTTACTGAATATGGGTATCAGACATGTTACCACATCATATAGGAAGTCGTGACCCTCATGCCTCAATCTCCCAGAGTACTGGGACTGCACACCTGAGCCGCTATACTCTGCTTTCACACTTTTCTTAGTCTCAATATTCTAATACAATTATTCAAGGATTAAATGAGTCATTAGTATGACAAGCTGTTAATGCTTAATAAATGATTATTATTAGAGTCTAAACTTCTTTTCTTAGTCATTTTCCTTGAATTTCCAAAGAAGAAAAAAATATATAGCTTTAATGTGGAGTCTTGTAGGTCTGATATTGTAAGTGTGTCATACAAATATCTGAACCAACTGTCTTTCTCCTCTGTGATAGAATGAAAAAAATGAAGAAGTTGTGTGTCTATTATCAAAGACTTAAGGTCTCATTTAAACTGGAAACATTCAAGTCTTTAAAAGACAAAGTAACCATTACTGATAATTAGTTTAATTTTAAAAATATTCAAATTTAAAAAAAAAGAAAACCTCACTTCTCCTTGCTTTAGTTTCCATTTAAAAGTGAATGACTTATCAAATGATTGATGCTTTTTGGAGCCCATTTTGACCTGATCATCACAGCTGTGCCACAAAGCCAACAATATAAGCTGTTATATTGCTATAGGATGTACCGACCTGATTGAATAATATTCATAAGGTGGAGCTGAATTAGCTTCCATTTCAAGAGAAGTGATTATAGTTGAAAAATGAACTTTCAACCATTTTATTAACTATATTAGATGACTGTTACTTATTGAATAACAAGAAGGAAAATGATATTCTACAGTGAATATATGTAAAATGTAATGGTATGTATTGTAATATGAATGAGCTAATTTTTAAGTTTTAACAATGTAGACTTCTAATTTTATAACCTGTGACTTCATATAAAAAGATTTCCATTTTTCACTTTCCTCAGGCTATTCTTCTAACTTCTTCTTCTAATTTACCAGCCAAATTGGTTTCCTAAATTTTAATATCAGTGTATGAAATAGAATCTATAGAGTAATGTAATTACCTAATCCATTCATTATACCAGATAAAGATAGTACTGTTAAAATGTCAAATAGAATCAGAGCTGTCTACATGAGAAATATTTTCAATTGCATTTTTTTTCTTCCCAAAAGAGACATAAAGGGATTTTTTTTTCTGTAGGTATGAAATGTTTTACATTAAGTTTCTAAAAAATAAGTTTCAAGAATCATCACAAAATGCAGAAACTTCAGATTTGTGACCTTGGACAAATTGTATGATATTTCATGGAGTAATTTTTGAAAACAGGATCTCCTTCTATAATCCTAGCGGTTCCTGAACTCACTATGTAACCTAAGTTGTCCTACACATATAAGACCGTCCTCCTGCCTCTGCTTCCAGAGTGCTGGAATTATAGGCATGAGCTACCACACCCAACAGCTCCCTAACTCTTAAAGAAAGAAATAGGAGTCAAACTATATCCTCAATATTTTAATAAGTAAGGATTTTATGAAACTTATGATAATCACTTTAAAATAAGAATGTAGGTTACTGTGATTGAACACATTCATGTACTGTCGCAACTACAGTAGTAGATGGATTGACTTTGAAAGGTAAAAGTTTTAATTAAAAAGTGTCTATTAAAAAAGTAAAACCTATGATTCAGTAAACTGACATTTCATTCTCTGATGCTTTCAGTCTTTGTCTACCTTAGGAACCACATATTCCTAGGAACTGATGTGACTTAGAAATAAGGGAAAGCCAAAATAGAGGAAAGCTGCTCAGGGCCCAGTATGATCATCTAGCAGGGATTTCACAACAATGCACGTGCCCAACAAAGCTGGAAATGGAAATGAGAAAGAAGAAAAGAATAACTGATATTTTATCTACACCCTCCCCACACTCCCATATACATGAATATAGATTTGAGTTTTGCATTATCATTAGATGCAAAATAAAACAAATATTTTAAAAACCCAGATTGTACCTGAAGAATCTAAATATGAGAACCTCGATTTAAAAGGATATATGAGAACCATTCTCATGATCAAGATATATGAGTGATTAACATGTCGCATGCTTATTAGTAGAAAAGAAAAAATACCACAGATTCCAGGCATTTAGGACATATTTGAAAGAAAAGGAGACACATGTTATGTGAATTAATTAGCACGTTGGAAACAAATAATCTCTTTGGGGATGTTTGAAAAAAATGTAAATAAAGAAAATTAAAGAAAAATATTTATTTGGTAGGAAGAATTCAGAAATATCTATTTGCAACCACTTTTCAGACATGCTTAGCTGATGTAAGTCAGGCTTTAGAAAAATCAGAAAGGTGAATTTAATCAGGTTTACTAAATGAGAATTTAAAACTAGGAGCAAGACAGCAAGTGTATGAGTTTAAGAATAGAATAATTATCTTGACTGACTGTAACATTAAACCTGATAAGCAAGAGAGAAACTGTCAAAGTGATAAAGGGCAGTTGAAGACTAATATGTAATATTAATGAAATATGCTTGATAACTCAAGTAAAAGTGTAAATGAGGAAATATACTTCTTGATATTTTAATCTTAGCTTCTTATTTAGATGTAAGGGTACAGAAACTTGCACAGAAACTCAGAAGAAGTTACAGATATTGATGTTATATGAAGTAACGGAGTTTCATCTCAAGACAAAGTAAAATTATTGACATTCCATTAGTTAAAGCAATGATAAAAATATGCAACTGGTTTTTAAGTATTTTATTAGTAAAAACAAAATCGTTTCATTTTTTTTCTTTTTTTCATTTCAATCTTATCAAACTGAATGAAAGAATCAATGTAAACATTGTGCATTTTATGGGATAAATATTCTCTATCACTTGGGTGACCCCAGAGGATTGCATATTTTACTTAATATGGATAAGCCCAAATGTCTGCCATGGGAAAGTTTTCAAGTGAATAACTTAGTCGTTGTTTTGCAGATAAGGAAATAATATAATAAAAGTCAAATGATGTGCTAGTACATCATACCTCCCACTCTCAGCGTTAGAGATCCAACCTGATATTTGGTCCCTATAAAGACTGCTCATTCTCTGGGATAAACGTGTTCCTTTATACATTCTATTTGTAGAACAACAAGCGTAAAAAAGAAGATTAGTAATACAATGAGAAGTTTTTATATCTATTAACACACCTGAGAATATTTTATCATTATGATAATGCTAACTAATATTTAGAAGTATATAGAATAACCAATACTTGAGAAGATTAACAACTCAGGAGAATAAAAATATGAGAAAACTTGCTTTTTATCTCACAGGGAGTAGCTGGATTTTCAAACACCTTGACATTGACCTGTGATTAATTATATTTTCACCAATCTCCATAGCAATAAGTCCAATTTTTCTTATAGCAAAGATGTCAGTGACTGTTTTTCTAACAGATGCAGTGGTCTCCAAGTTCATGCAATCCTGACATCTTCCTGAATATAACACAATATATCATTTTGCAATTTTATTACAATGAATATCCTTCAATGTCACTTTTTCTCTTGTACTAGTAGAAATGAAACTGCTCTATTTCTTAATCTACAGTAAATTTTATATGAAAGGATAAATATTAATGCTAAGTGCTTTGACTAAAATAGAGTTTAAATTTAGTGTCATTTTCAGAACATGTTAAATTCTCTAGATAAAATAATAAAAGTAAATATTTTTTTAATTTATTCTAACAATTTTTGAAGAGATAGATGTCTTTGTTAGTACCTCTTGAAAAGGAACTAAAATCATACTGACAAGGTTAACATTATGGGGCATTTGATCTGTCTTTTGAATATCCATTGTTAGATAAGCCCTAGATACCCAAGATATGTTTTCCTAACAGTAAATAATTACCATGATCGCCATTATTGATCTGTGCAGTCAGTAACCAAATCTATCCATGGGATTCCACACCATCTATCTTGATATTAGATAGCCCCATCCTTCTGCCTGAGCCCATTAAAGTGTCATCTATGGCTTTACATAATTTTTGTTGGAGAAACTTTGCACTTCACTTGTGTTCTAAAACACTCCTATGACTAAATTCTCATGGGAAGGATTTATTGTTTCCTGTTACATCTGTTATGATAAAGGCCATAATAATTTTAAAGTGGAGGATAGTCATTATCGCCTAATACAAATTATAATATAGAATACATGTTTATTTTTACATCTACATATGATATGGGTACAACATGATGATAATGTATTATATATCAGAACACGGAAAGAACTATGCAATCAAGTCTATTTAAATTGTTTGAACAGTCAAGAAGAAATGAATTGAAGACTGCTTAATTATTCTTAATATTTTATCTCAATAATAAAATGTAAAATATACAAATTATGAAATATATATTTAATATCATAAACTTGGAGCTAAAGAAGCTTTGAAATTTTCAGTCAGGGTCTTATCTTTATTCTAAAGGCTTTCAGGAATGTATTAGTGAATTTCAATGTATTCATAGTTACCTTGATAATGTATGCCAAATACTACCTTATATCTGTTAGACAGTGAAGAGAAATAAAAAAAAATATTCAGTAGTTTGTCAGGAAATCTTGTGATCTATAAATCATTTAGAGGTCATAGGTGTAGCTAGGAAATATAAAGTTCAAAAAATAATTACAAGTATAAATGAGCTGAAAATAAAAATATTTTATACTTGGTTTATACTTAAAATATTGAAGGCCAACATACAACATTGTTTTTATAACAAAATGACATAGAAAAATACATTAAAATCTTGTATACTAGACAATTTCAAGAAGATTTAAACACAATATTTTGGTATTTTGTTTTATTTATATTTTTATTTTGTTTTTAGAATTTGTGGGACACTAACCGTAGGAATACTTAAACTAATTTCATCTTACTCATAGTTTTCTTTCTTTCTTGGGGAGGTGGGGGACCTTGGGTCCTCACATGAACTGTTTTTGTATCTTCATTTTTTAAAGACAGGGTCTCAGTAAGTCAGTAGGTTGCTCCAGTGGGGCTCAAACTCGGAATCTTCTTGCCTCCACTTCACAAAGTTCTGTGACTGTAGGCCTGAGTCATGAGACTGGTCTATTTTTCATATTAACAGCTGTGTTCTCTAAGACAAATTATGTGATATTGGTTATTTACCATGCATCTGTAGATGGATTCATTAGTCAGACATTAGTGCACATGATCCCAGACATCAGAGACAGAATATAATACATATCTGTTATTTCTAAGGTCAAGAACTCAATGTGATGGATTATATGATTGTGATGAGGTCATGCATGAGTTAATAGTGGGGACACATTCTGATTGTGGTAGGCTGTTTTGTTGTGTTAACATCATATAGTGCCCTTACACAAGCTAAGACACATGTGTCATCAGGGTCTTACTCACTTTCTCAGCCGTGAACATGATGCTTGGCACGTACGATTTAAGAGGAGATACTTGGTGTAGCTTGCAGTTCCAGAGGTCTCAGTCCATGCGTGATCAGCCAGCTCTAAAGGCAGAAGGCAGCAGAGGTAAGATATTTATCCTATGAGGCCCAGAAATCAGAAAGAAGATCAACGAGTGGGGACAGGAACATCCCATCGCTGGTCACTTCTTCTGAAATCGGTCCTAACAGACCCTGCCACCTGAGAATACATGGAATCATAAATGGAGTAACCATCTGATGCATATAGAACTTCTGTGGTCCAGTTGCCTTTTAAACTCATGGAACATATCTAGAGGACAGTTGTTTTTTGTTTATTTGTTTTTAGCTTTTCATCTTAAAGTAAATCGAATTCTTTAGCCCAGACTGATCTCAGACTCACTATGTAACCCACAAAGACCTCAAACTCACAACAATTTTCCTGCTTCAGCCCCCCCCCCCCCCCCAGTGCAATGCTTACTGATATATGCCATCACACCTAGCTATTTTGTGAGGCATTTTAAACTGTAACAGTCATTAGATGACATAATACTGTGAGACATTTGTTCTGTATGTGACCTATTATTCGTTAAAACATTATGTGGTTCTTTACAACCAAAATAGAATAAGGGCACTGCAGGTATAAACAGCTGAATATATTTACTGGAGATTTAAAGAAAGGTCTCAACTCCACTATTATGTAAATATATCAAACAATGTGTAGAACTAATTATAACATATAGCACATAAAAAGGAGCAATTTCATGTAATAGATAATACCTATCTCATATGTAACTATTCAAGGTAGATACTCACTGAACTATTTTATTTCTTCCCAAATTAGGCTTACACAATTTCTTATGTTTGGATTTACTTAAACAGGTTTTTAGAACATAATGTGAATGCTAATGAGAAAGTAGCTTTTGAGGTTATTTTAAATATTGAGCACTGAAGTAGTTTTAGCTGATTTTTGCAGTAGCAGTTATAATTGAGTTACAAAATTCTGTTCTCCGTTCTTCTGTTTCTCTTCTTTATGTATGGCAAACTTTCTAGATTGCTAGTTCATTTTATTAAAAAAAACTTTACGTTACATATAAAGAATCAAAAAATATGTAATAGATCAAGGATTTTAAAAAGCATAATTAGCCATTTCCCTTAGGCCTTCATCACTTATTCTACAGCAGAACACTGTATAAATACACGTTATATTTGGCATGGTTAGCTCTGGTTTCATGGATCCATGGGCTAGGTGAGCCCCCAGCATCGTG
The DNA here is from genome assembly GCA_004027205.1 of Ctenodactylus gundi. Classification (NCBI taxonomy): domain Eukaryota; kingdom Metazoa; phylum Chordata; class Mammalia; order Rodentia; family Ctenodactylidae; genus Ctenodactylus; species Ctenodactylus gundi. The sequence continues at coordinate 61,617 of PVKB01004234.1, read as the reverse complement.
ATATGGATGTGAATGGCACCAGCTGGAGATCTTCATGTCGTTAATGAGGGGTTACTTCAAGGAATTAGGACAATCTTTATAGAATCCTCAGCTTTTAGCAGAAATAATTGTTCAAAGATTGACCCTAGCTCCTAAGTCACTGACTATATTCTTCATTGCAATACTGTCCTTTCCTTTCACATCGACTCCCCCGTGGCGAATGCACCCACACTAATGGCCTCTCTGTGGCAAGCTAATGTTGGGCTCTTGCTTTTACATCTCCAGATTATTAGATAAATTACCTTCTGCTTTCTGAGAAAATACTCAGCTTCAAGTACTCAGCTTCAATTATTTTTTATTGCAATGCAAAATAAACTGTTTTTTTTTAAATAAAACACGTAGTGGACACATTTTTTACATTAAAAATTTAAAGAGGATAAAAAATGGTCAGAATTTTGTGTACCCAGAAAAATACATTTTATATAATGCTTCAAAAATATTTTGATATGGGCTTTTAAAAATATATTTGAAACGTGTTCTTGGTATATAATCCAGTCACTGAACTCACTTTGTTACTCAGCAGGCTGGCATTACATATGCTGTTCCCTGCACTCATTAGCCTACATGCTAGGAATTCACCTCCAAATCTGACTCTTATTCTAATTATTAAATGGAGGAAAAAAATTTCTTATCCCTGACATAGATTACTGAGCTTTCAATAAAAGAAACATGGAGGACTATGCAGGAAGGCTCACTTGTGTTCACAAACTTAAAGCGTGAATTCAGAGGAAGAGTTATGTAGAAGATCAGAGGAGAAAGTGGGTCTTTCGAGTAGATAGATGAGAAGTCAAGAGAGAGACTGGGCAAAGATAAAGAAATTCTGAGTTTTATGCTATGAGTAGAGATATCTTACAGCAAGATTTGCAAATGATTTTGTATTTCACACAGCCTACTGCCAATAGAAGAAGCAGAGTCAATGAAAGATGCAAGAATGGACTTTTTTTGAAGAGTTAATAATCTAGCTTCCCTAATTCAATTTTATCTTCTACTTTCCACAGTAAAATCAAATGAAGCCTTCTGAACACTCATTCAGTTGCAAGCCAAGAGCAGGTTAATGGAAAAAGTCTATTACAGAAGGCAATAAGAAGATATTAGCTATGCAAAAACTTAAAACAGTAGTAAAATGAGTATAAATTCAACCAAATTTTCATCATCATCATGAACTGACAAAGTTTAAACATCAAAAGTTGTAATTGTTATCTAAGCACTAAATGCTGTTGAAAATGCTAATACTTTGTGCTTATGATAAATTTCAGTCAAGTATTGTTAACTTGTTACAATCATATAATTATCTTTTATTAATCAATGTATTCTGTAGAGAGAATACAAGGAGTTTCTGTTTACAAAGTCAATTTTCACTCCATTGAGATATATACATATATAAGCATTTGGGGGAAAAGTTTGTAAGAATTCATAATTATTTGACTTTCTTTCAATGTATTTTTGTGCCTTTATTCTCAATATTATCGCATAATTCTGCATGGGAAGGCTGTGTGTGATTTTTTTTTTCTTTTATGAGCCATCATTTTTGTTCTAATGTGAATTTTTAAATGAGGTTAATCAGAAGCAAAATATATTTGCAAATAGCCAGAGTCAGCCTTGAAACATGCTCAGTGAAATGCTCAAGTCTGAAATATTTTTTTTTTGAAAATTAGCTCATGGAAATTGTAAAAAAAGATATTAATTATGCAAACATAAAAATAAATGAATCCCTCTTTTAAAAAAAGGATAATCAAATTTAAAAGTCCTACTGAAGTGACAAAGAATATTTTATGCTATATTTCCAAAGGCATCAAAACAAAAATAGCTCATTTCCTTGATTGCTTTTTATCTGCCAAGAACTAGATACACTTCCTAAATTAATGATTCAATAATGTCACTGTTTGTTGTCTTTTTCTGAAGTTCCTGAGAGCAAAAATAACTTGAGAAAATTTTAATATCATAATTGGCATTTGTGGTATATTTTGTCATAAATACTTTAAGAAAAATTTTGTGAGATGGGAAGAAAGTGTCTTAATGGAAATTCAAACAAAAATGTATATATTTCTTCAAAACTTTTCTTTATACTTAAAAATTGTTTAAAAGTGAATGTATCTCTTGCCTCTGAAAGAATTTTTCAAAACTAAAATTAATAATAAGAAATCTTCCATTAATTACAAGGAAAAGTAGATCGATAAATCTGCATATAGTAAGAGTTGGAAATGAAGACAAATTTTGAGAATGTAATTAACAGAAATTTGTAAGAATGAAGCAAAAATCACTGTATTAATGGATGTAGTTTCCATTTATATACTAAAATTATACATATGCAAATAGTATCTATGTTACTTATTTTAAAATTGTTTTTATTTTTATGATGATTTTTAAAGTGTGAAAATTTTGAGGAAATCACATTTCAATTTTTTAGATACTGTAAGTATTTGTTTTACCTTAACATTTTTTCTTAAAAAATTGTTTCATATAGATAAGGCCAGGGCAAAGCACGATCAAATAAGCCAGATATTCCATTGCCTTCATTAGAACTCAAAAAATCTTTAATTAAATCACATTGTGCTAACATCTGGAAAACTAAATGAATTTTATCAAAATTTTAGTATGTAGCTAAGATACCAAGAAATATCCTTGATTGGTTGGATATGATAGTGACATTAGGATTATATGTAATGTATTCAAATTTCTTACAAGCACATGATGAAGAAAAGGCTCTAAAATCTGAGACTTGCTTAGAAATATTTCATAACAATCAAACAAAAACTGGAAAAAAGATATTGAGAGTAATGAAATCATTGTAGAGCTAAGTATATGAATGACATATATCTAGGGTTTTATTATTACATTGTATTTATTTCACGACTGAACAATTTTCAGTCAAAAGCAATCAAGAATAAACTCATCCCGACTTGTGGATTAATGTGTTATGTCTTCACGTTTTCTGAGAGAAGCAGGGTGGAAAAGAAAGAGAACAAAACCTTTCTTGTATTGTATAAAATAACCAAAATCTATTACAAAAATTGCATCTGTCTTTTTTCTCTCTCTTTCTTATTTTGTCTCCATACCATAAATTACAACTTGAGAAAAGAAAGTCTCAAAGTAAAAGAATAATAAATGGGATTACAAATGTGTGTGTGTGTGTGTGTGTGTGTGTGTGTGTGTGTGTGTGACTGAAAGAACTTTTCCTGTTAGTGAGTATCACAGAAATTTTAAATTATTTTCAATTCAAAAAAAATCAGGGAAATAGTTGAAATAAGCCAATCTAACTCAATAAAATAATGATCTACATATATTATTAACCTTAAATACATTGTGTTTTATTTACAGAGATTTCTATTAATTATACTGCAGATTTCTATTTCTAGCTTATGAAAAAACAATTAATGGAAAATCTTACTAACCTACAGAAATCAAAATGAAAATTTAAATATTTGTCATAATAATAAAATACAGTAAGCATTGCTATAATTTGGAGAAACAAGTTGAGTTACTGGAAATAAGGTAGTTGAAGCAAACCAACAAAAGCTTCATGTTTAGATGCACCAGATTATGCAAAACAGATCAGTCAAAAATGCATGAAATTAAGGCTAATGAGAAATCAATCAGAGTTTTTGACAACAAACACACACACACACACAAAAAAAAAAGTAGCAGGTAAGGTGAGAGCACTTAATTTTATAAAATTAGCCATTACCTGGTCTTATTGTAGAAAGGCAGAAGGAACAAGAAAAGATCAGTTCTGCAAGGGCAGGAGTAGAATATATAAGGAAGAAGCCTGCTTCTCAGGCTTAAAAGAAAGGGAACAGTATCTGAGTGGGAAATTCATTGTTTAAGGAGGTAAACAAAAGTAGAAAAGTAGACCTTCTATACTGTAAAGAGGCCCGATTGTTAAGATTAACTTTAATTTTCACAAAAGAACGTCCTTCTGCATTTTTGATACTTTTTTTAAACCAAGTCACATTGATAGATAGGAGAATGAGTTAGGATAGACAGGTAGGACAAGGACAGGTTCGTCCAGCAGCCATGGGGGCAGAGATGGAATTAAGGAGGAGTCAGGGTCCCAGTCTAGACCCTGGTTCCTTCAGGAAAGCATAAAGAAGAAGTAGTCAAAACAGGTAACTTATTGTCCCCATTCCTTCCTTTTATACAGTTCAAATGCCCAGTTGGGCCTCCCACTTCCTGGTGGGTGTTCTTCCCTCATTTGTTGGCCCATAGGTCATGCGCACTCTGATCCAGGCTGGATCCCAAGTTTCTAATCTAGGAATGGTTTCCAAATGCTGATTCAGGAATGGTTGCTGATTGCCTCAAATTGACATAATCTCTCCATCAGTCATACATGGTATGCTGGTGATTTTCTCTCATATTCCTGGTTTTGGGACTCTCACCTAGCAACCCTAAGTAACTATTCTGAACCTCCTGGTTAAAAAAAAAAAGAAAAGAAAAGAAAAGAAAGAAAGAAAGAAAGAAAGAAAGAAAGAAAGAAAGAAAGAGACACCTGCCTATTAACCCTACACTTGCCTGACAAAATCTCCTTTAATTTTGTCACCAAAAGCTTGACGCTAGGAGAAAGATACAGTTAACTTCGTTACATATATCCTTATAGCATGGAACAAGTTTGAGAAAGTAGACTTACACCTCTATGTATATTAATAGTCTTTGAAAATACATTTTATATTACTGGCTTTGATGTCTAGAATTCATGAATGTTAAGTTGTGCAACTGATGATTCACATGTTTACAAAAAATATTTGCAAGCATTAATCTAATTTTTATTTTACTTAATAACTACTTCAGACTGCTTTAAAGAAACAAAATTACAAGCCAATATAGTTAACATTTTAATCTATTTAAATATCAATGCAGATAAACATGATCCTGTTGGCTAGTAAGCTAGATATTTTAAAGACATCCTTACATTTTTACTTTACAAATCAACTCAAATTTACCAAACTCTAAAGTTTGTATTTACAAATGAATGGATCCCTTGAGCCTAACAGTGTTGAGATTAGCTGTCTATTTATGAATGGGTTGCCTTAGTGGCAAATTTGGCAGCTTTTAGCTATCTGGTCTCCAGATAACTTGAGATATTTCTCCTATAACATTTTTTGCCATCTGGTTGGTAAAATATTTACCTGTGTAAAAAAGACAGATAGTTTTTAAAAGTTTTATTTGTTTACTCAGAGAAGCAGGACTGCGACCTTAGGAGTCACATAAAGTGGTCAAAAAATGGTTTATTTATCAAGGCCTGTGACATTATCATGCCTGAGTTCCACATGAGCTGAGTAGCTCTGAAGTTGTTGTTTGACCACTTGGTGTGTAGCTACATTACTGCATGAGTTAGTAGGTAGACTCCATCAGTACCCTTTGGTGTTTTATTGAGACAGCTTTTGGAACTTAATCTATCTTCCAATGACATGGGAGATCTTGATGCTGTTAGACACTGATATTCCTTCTTAATAGCATTATGGAGAAGTAGAATGAGGGAAACATTTAAAATTGGTCTATTTTTCCTGTTTTAAAGCATGGATCAGATCAAATAAAGTTAAATATTGACTGTCCTACAACAGAAAAATAAATTGGTGTCTCAGTAAGGCTGTAAGAGAGGCAATAGCATAGCCAGCTGCCTTTTGTCATTTCTTATACATTGTCAGTTACCTGTCCACATCTGAGCTGTTGAGAGGCTGGTCTGTAAGTCCTATAAACACTAGTGGCTAACCTAAATCAGTGTAACAATATACAGGCAATTATGAGCATGCTCCATCACCCTCAGTTGGCAGAATTTAGATCCTTCTTATTTTAAGAGAAAGCCATTTGTTAAGAAGTTCAAAAATCTCAAAGTGCATCAAGAGTCAGTATACATTTGTCAACACACAGATTTAATGTCTGAACTAAATGATTTTGAGTCTCTGTGACTAAATATAACACATATTATATAAAAGCCTCATATTAAAGTTAGGCCACCATGTTTACTTAAATTTGTCCAAAAAATGACCCAAGAACCATGTATGAAACTATATATTTGGGCATTACCAAAACATAATAGGTGAGGAGAAATTAAGCAACTAAACAGAACTAAGAAGGAAAGTATTTAATCAATGGAATTCCACTGATGCTCATAATCCAACAGGGGTTAAAAGTTAATTGTTTGAGATCAGAGGAAAAAAAAGAACAAGAGGCCTCACTTGAGAGGTAGGCTTATGTTTCTACCAAGTCCATGTTCATTGACATTCTGTCCTTAGCAGGGGTCCTGCTACTGTGATGGTAAAGTTGAGTGCTGACAGGACACTTGTGCTTCCTTGTTATTGGAATAACAATCTTGGATCTGGAGAGACAGGTGTTTGCCTCTTGGGGCAGTAAACCTACCAGGATCATATCGTGCCACTTTTAACTTAGCATTGTGTGTGTCTTAATTACTTTTTCATTGCTGAGACAAAATACCTGATATCTACAACTTCAGGAAGGAAAGATGTATTTCAGCTTACATTTTTAGAAGGTCACAGTTTATTTATGGGTAGACTATTGCAAAATGACAGAAGGGCTGGAGCCAGAGACAGACCTCCTAACATTCTTTTGTTCTCTGAAAGCCAGAAAATCCTCCACTGTGTGGATGTCACCAAGATCCTCCCTTGGCTTTACCACTAGCCTATCTCACTTGGAAAAATGTAGAAGACTTTGACTTTTTAGATGGATGAAGATAAGCCAGGTGAACTTCGGTGAACATTTTTGCATCATTTTTCTCTGTCTTTTTTTTTCCTGTCTTTGGTTTTAAAAAAGCTTCTTAAATGCCACTAACGGCAGCAATATAATAGACTGAACATCTGGAAGAATTGAGATTTACTCCATCTCATTAAGTTGTATGCTATACTTAATCTCAGTTTCAGACAATGTCTCCAGATAAAGGCAAAATGTTGACACACTTTTTGCCAGGGCTTTTGCATGGTTTTTAAACCATTTTCCAAAATGGTTTCTTTTTATTTGAAACTTCTTGAGCGTGGTATTTTCAAACCATGCTTTTATTAGTGTGTTGTTCTTGGGCTCTGACCAGAAATTCCCATCTAGCTTGGCTCAGAATACTTCATACCTTCTTGAACTGGCTTCCTCAAAATTTTTCAAATTCCTCACACAAACCAGTTCCAAAGGCTTTCAGACCACATGATCTGGCAAAGTTACAGCAACAACCCCACTCCTGGTTCCAATTTCTGTCATAATTATTTTTTTATTGCTGAGATTGAATTCCCAAAGTTCATGACTTTAGGGAGAAAGTATTTATTTTAGCCTCACATTTTCAGAAAGTTACAATTACTCATGTGCAGACACCTACAAAGTAGTAGACGTACATGAGGTGCCAGAACTGGAGCAAGAGACAGAGCTCCTGACAACATGGCAGAACAGAAGACAATTCTGAGAGAAAGAGCAGAACCAGCACACACCCCTCGAAGTGAAGTCCCAAACATCTGCCTCCTGCAGGTAGACCTTCCTCCCAACAGTACATGATACTCATAAGTACATGAGGCTTTTGGGGAACACTCCAAATCCAAGCCATAATACTGAGTAAATAACCAGCAGGTAACATCTGGTCACAATCTGTTGCAGCAATGACTTCTGAGCTTCCTTTTTTCCTCTTTATTTCCGCTCTCTATGTTTTCATCCAAAAGAGTATTAACCATGTTACCATTGAGAATTCCAAGTCCTAAAGGCTTTTGTATTTTTCAGTAATATTTGGTAACAAAGCTTTAAATTATTCCTTAAGGTGAGAAAGACTTTCATGTCAGGGAATTCTACTCATAACTTCACTCTTTTGTTTTATTTTATTTTATTTTCCCTGAAACAGATTGATTTCCTGTGTTTGTTTCCTTTTTCCCTGTGCATATGGCCTGGCTTCCCACACATCCACACGTGAAGCAATTTCCCTTTGGCAGAGAAGTCTTTTCTCATTCTCTGCACAATGGCCCAAGCCAGGAAGATTGCTCATTGTTTTGCACATTTCTTTATTTCCTTCTTCTCTTCTTCCTCCCTATGGTGAAAGGTTTTGTGACTACTTGCATTAAATCTTGATGTAGTGTACCTGGCCCCAAATATATCCTTTGAAATTTCTTATGGGTATCTGGGGATGCTTGGGTTATAAATTCATCTATCAGAAAGGCTTGCCCAGAAGTTGTACCAGGTTACCAGGTTTTTTCTTTGGTGATTTTTCTCATGCCCTCTTTGAGACTCTGCAAAATACAAATAAATAAATAAACAAACAAGTAGTGCTAGAACTCTGCTCTATCACCGGGAGCAAATTCAGAGAGCTCTAATTAACTAAAAGGTTTCGTTTTACACTATTTTACAAAGTAGCTGGTAAGTCTCACGCCCTTGGAAGTGTGTGATGCTATTATGGGAGTTGGTGTCTCACTTTTTCTGAGGTCTCAATCCTCCGTAGGTGGCATCGATTGTACCAACCCTCTGTCCATTCAATGGCCTCATCGCACACCCATTTCCAATCCTGGCTTGATAAGATTTATTTCAAGAGCACAGTTATGTCCCTATAACCAGGTCTCAATTTTGTTTATTTTTAAAAAACTTGTGCATAATTTTTAGGTTCATTTGAGAATTTACCCAAAACCTTACACATTTATCTTAGTTTGGTCAGAGAGAAGGGAATGTGAATTCCGTTTACTTGTCCCCTGACTAGAGATTTGAAAGGGACAAGGAGAACTTGGCTAATTTCTCTGTGGGAGCTCAGGATAGGTGCCATAGGAGGAATGACTGCACATTCACCTTTCTTCTTACTTCCCTCTTGACACTTTTCAGGAAAGGATTCAGGAGACTCTGGTGGATATCATAGCACAGCTCTCTCAGGGAACCCAAAATAGAGTGGAGCACTGAGAGCCAGGTGTGCACTTCAGGCTTCCCTGTGGGAACAAGTCTCTGCTGGGAAGCAGCTTTTCACTCTCCTTCCCGCCTCCCTCAACCCCCCACCCCCCTTATTTCCTTTAGTGTGACTGCAGCGATGAAGCTGAGAACCATCACAGTAGCAGATTCTAGTTCAGAATTTGAAACAGTTCATAATTTTCCTGCAGTATAGAAAAAACTTGGATTTTTTTTTTCCCTTTCCCTTTTGCTTACAGAAAAGTTCTGTCTCTAAAATTTTCAACCAATGAGCCTCGTGGCAGAAGTAAAAGACCATGGGAACAAGCGGGCTTCGCTAACCTTTCCTTGGAGCAATGTCCTAGATGAAGCCGGGGCTGGCAGCCTGTGTCAGGTTCATGTCTCACAAATCTGAGAAATGAGATTGTAGACAAAGTTGGGAAAATATAGAGAAAGCATCACATTAGAAAAAAAAATCTAGAGGGGGGAGAAGAGCTTTTGTTAGTTGTAAGGCTCATTGAAAAAGAGCTGTTATGTGTCTTTCTGTCAAAGGGGCTTTCACAGAAGAGGTGACTAAGGGGACACTCCTACACTAAGCAGCTTGCTTGGCTGTTGAGGCTGGTCACTAGGGTTGTTTACACTTACGCTACTACAGAAACATTGTTGTCTTAAATAGTTTTTAACATCCTCTATTTGTAGGATCTCTCAGTCTGTTGTCTTTGTAACTATCTAGTATTTAAAAATCAGTAGTTCTAGGGAATTGCCAGATACAGACTTCCACATGCCACAACCCAGCTTCTAGTCCCATAAGTTCTTCATTAATCTTGCTTTTCCATAAAGTCTCCATGTAGGGGATACCTTTGTCCCTGAATGTCTAGATACCACTTACTTTCTGTCATCACCCCGAACTGAAATGAGAGACAGCAAAAAAAGGAAGGGATCACTTGATAATAAAAGAAAAATACATTATATTATCATTGAAAATGAAGCAGATTTGGTTTTCTCAATATAAGAGGTTAGCTTGAAAGTCATTCAGAACAAGAGTAATTTACTTATAAAGAAAAAGAACTTGGAAATATGGAAGGATGAACTGAAGTATGCTATTCTGTTTTGAAAAGTACACTGCTACATGATTAGTAGTTTTTTTGTTTGTTTGTTTTGTTTATTTTTCTTTTCTGAAGCACATAGTTTCAACAAATTCTCAAACTATCCATGACCCACAAAAATCAGAAACTTCTGTATGCCTCATCTTTATGATTTCTCAAATGAAAATTATAAAATTTAGACCAGTAAGGTATCTTACACAAATTCATACAAACTGTTAAATGCAAAGTTACAATCAGAACATGTGATTTTTCTACCTGCACTACAATTCTTTTTCATACATTTTCCAATATCCTTACTATTCTCTGAAGAATTATAAAAATAACAAAAATTTTCAAGCAAATGACTTAGTTTTAGTTACACTGAGAAACCAGAAATATTTTCCTATTATTTAAGTTCTTACAGATGTTACAGATGTTACATTTTACTGCTTCCACCACATAGTGCCTAAAACCATTCTAAATAAGAGTAACCTCTTACACACTTAGGGATAGTTATTAAATCAGTCCAAACCTTTAAGGTAGATATTGTCAAAGTGCTTTTCTTTGCATTTTTTCAATCACTCCTCTATTTTCTCTTTTATGAAAATCTCTGTCTTTCTGTGCATTTTTATCTTCAATGGCTACAAATAGAACACACAGTAAATACTCCAGTGAAACATGCCTTTCCTGAAGCACTTTTCACTTACTCTTTAATCCTGTAGATATTTCACTTATGTAATTACCTCAGTCCCTGTGAAGTTAAAGGAACATAAAAAGTATTCATGTAGTTGAATCAGACGTTTAAACATGTTTTAAAAGAAGTTTGAGATTTTCATGAAATTTAATGACAGGGTGGAATAAAGAGAACACACTATGGACTATTTATAAGCTGATTTTAAATCATCCTTGCATTGCAACAATTAATTATAGCATAAAATTGGGCATGCTATTTTATTTTTGTGTTTCCGTCTTGTACTTTAAATTAAAATATTTATAGATACTGAGTATTTTTATTGAAATAAATGAGTAAATTATAGAGATCAAAATTTCTTAGTATTCATGAAAATTTCAGCTCTATAAATGTGTCATTTAAATATGTATTAAATCTTTATTCTAGGTTAGCACTTATGCCGAATAAAAATGTAACATGTGTTTACACCATTTTATTATTTGTATAAATTCTATATTGACCTGTGATTAGCAAATTTATAATTATAACATTTTGAATTCTACAAGTATCTATATTTTGTGGTTCTTACTATTATTTAGCCATACACTTCTTGTTTCAAAGGGAATTAATGATGATCGCCTTAGTTACTTATGGGACAAAAATACCTGACATCCACCATCTAAGGAAGAATTGCTTTCATATAGTCTCAGAAGGTCTCACACAGTTCACTCATGGGACAACTGGCATTGGTGGAGGCACATGACAGAGACTGGAGAGCTGCTTGGGGGTTGCAGACAGCCAAGTGAAGCAGGAAGTTCCACAGTTATCCCATACCGTCCAAATACGTAAGTATTTTGGGCACCACTACTAATTCCAAACCATAGAAACGATCAAAAGGCAAAACAGATGAAAATGAAATCTGTTCAAATTTGATCGCAAATTGGTGTTTCAACATTTCTCTCTCTCTTCATGTTCCCAATTCTGTAATCCTTCAGATAGTGTAGACTTAAAAATCATAAATTGAGGAGGCTTAATTGGATAATTATGTTCAAACTATCTGTCGTTTACTAGGAATAGAGATTATTTTCTATGCTATTTTTATTTTAAGATCAATCGTATAAGTATAAATAATGGTGGTGATGCACATAACACTCTAGCCATATCATTGAGGAATGTTATTATCAACTACTAGTATAAATACTTTTGGGCAAGACACAGTGATATATCCCTGTAATCTTAGCAGTTTGGGGACTGAGGCAGGAAGATATCATATTTGAACCATCTTGAACAAATTAGTGACTTATTAAGACATTTTATCAATTAAGTAAAAAAAAGAGTTGGAAAAACAGCTCAGTGCAAAGGCCCTGAGTTCACTCTTTGATACTGAAATATAATAAATAAATAAATAAATCACATTTAGTGCCTACAGGCATTTTCTTTCCAGTTCTTCTTAAAACTTGTTTTTTTTTTTTTTAGTTAAAAGAAAAAGCATATACAAATAGCAAATCTTAGACACAGTGACAGAAATATCTACGACATTACTATACTGAATTTTAATTTTATTGAAGTATCATATTCACATGCCTCAGCACCTTATTAACTTGCTTTTCTTGGTTTATTTACTTTTTATTTTTATCATTTTATTTTTTTAATTAATTTAAAGCATATTTACCAGTGTTGTTTGAAGAATGCCAGCAAATAACTATTACTATTGAGACAATAGTATATTTTGAATTCCTAATTATGTATATTGCAGCTTTTGGATGAAGTTGAAGAATAGTGATCACATATGTTAATACTTGAATCACAACTTGACACAATGCAAGGCAGCACAGCGGTAGCAAGATGAAAACAAGGCGTCTCTGTGCTATAAATGTTGGATTATTTATTGGTAGTCTGGTGATGTAAGCATAAGTTTCTGGTTATAATTTACCATGAGAAATGGTTCTATAGGCATTTTAGCGTAGGGAATTTTATTGTTAGTCAAACCTAGCTTCACATAAGGCAGGTAGGCATAAAACAGCTGTGATATATTGTGTCATGTTTACTGACCAATATATTCAAGTACCACAAGTACCATAAATGAAAATAACTTTCTTGTAGTTATGCTAAAAATGCAAATGCTTGTCAATATCAAATTTAGTGAATATTATATATTTTACATGTAATTCTTTCCCTGCTCTCTAAGCAAATAGATTTAAAAAAAATATATAACCCTTCATGCTTGAAAGATAAATGTTTTTTTAAAATACTGTAAGTTGTAGAATATGTGTTACAGCTCTTGGAGAACTCTTTGGGTTTAAATATACAGAGAATGTAGCACATTGCTTAATATGGAATAGTAACTTGTTCTGTTTAATTCCAATTCTTTAATAATCTAAAGCTTATACTTTCTGAAATACTAGAAATAATAATTACATTTCTTATAAGTTGTCAGTTTACATCAACGTTATTTCCATTACTCTTTATTTTGTCAATGATTTCATTAGGTTGTCATTTTTAAGTAAATAACTCCCAATTTTAAGTCACAGCTCACATTACCTTCCTTTGTGCCAGGTGCCTTAGCAATCCACAGCAGATGTATTGGTCGTTATACGACAGGAAGCAAGTCTGCTTGGAAAAAAAATAAAAGATGACTCCCTTAATGAAGATGTGTCCCGCATTTTATCAATTTGCCAATAAACCCTTGAAAAGCTGAGAGAAAGATCACTCAGTCAACCAAGCAGTGAGAATAATGTCTTAGGACTAAGAAAGTGTGATTCCATTATGTAAGAGAAACCTCCCAGTTTCAGATTACCTCAGCCATTACTTTGTTGTCTTATCTTTATTTCTCTAAAAGGTAGTGCAAGTTGAAAAGACCGTATACAACAGTTGGCCAGTGAATATACAATAATACATTGTATTCAAAAAATAATTTTCAAATGACTTATCAGAGCCTATGATGTCCACTCATGCTCACGCCTGACTTCCTGTCTCCGACATAATCTTCCTAATTCCTTGACTTGCTTGTCCAGCTCTAAATTGTATTGACTTGATGGCAAAGAATAGAATGTTAAAATAAATGTCCATTCATTGACTTACAATTGGTGCTAAGATATGTAAACGAGGGTGATAAAACATAGCCTGGATTTGTGATATAATGAAACATGTAGGATTGTTGTGCTGGAGAAAGCAAAGCAAGAATCGAGAATTGTGGTCTGATAGCTCAAGAAAGAAACTAAACAGGGCCGATGCACGATGGGCAATAGTGAACATATTCATGCCCACGCTGTCCCTCCCAATCTGCTGTCTTATTTTCGTTATCAAACAAATCATTCATTTAGCTTTTGTTTTTCAGAATTTATTGCCTTAACTCTTCCCAATCAAACAGTCATCGTCAGCCAGTTGATTACAAGGTCTTAATACTTTTTTCCATTACATGACATCAATACATTTCACTTTTAGAAGGCCAGACATGGCTTTAACTTATTGGCTATGCATTGTAGGCATGGAAGTTGAATGTAGTAATATGGGGTGATATCTAAGATGGCGCCTACCACAAATCCTGAGAGTGGCCACCTCGGGTGTTTATCAAGAAATATGATTTGGCCAACCTCTTTCTGCCCTGGTAGACCACTCATGATCCTAATATTGTTGCTGCTAGCGCCCAGTGCCCGCCTGCATGGTCATCCGCTGATTGGCTTAATGCCCATTTACGTAGACACCACATCCAATCTCCTCTCCCTTCCTTGCCATGTTCTCCCTCTACCCTATATAAGCTTCTGTACTTCTTGGATAAAGTGAGTTCCTACTCCGACAGACTCCCGGCTGGGTCTGGTGCTCCTGAGATGAGGGGGCCCAGCCGCGTGCTCACCTTTCCTCTCCCCTGGCCTTTGTGTGCTGGTAAGACACCCGCGAGTAATACCACATTTATCCTGACGCAAAATGCAATCCTTGTCTATTCTGAAGCCTAGCAGAACATTGACACATCCAATTTTTTAAGTGATAAAAGTGTGCTTTAGAGGCTATTGTACAAGCACAATTTTTTAAAATTCACTTTGTGTAAAACATAAATTTTCCCAACATTAATCATTTTCTGTAAATATTTGAAGAAATGGAAACACTTCAGACAGTCTGGGCCATTAAAATTAATGTTGGAAATCCACAATAGTACCAGTCTGTATTTTACTTCAGGTCTTCATACATTTGATCATGTGTGAAAATCATACAACTCAGCTTGGAAATATCTATTTGCCAATAAGATAATATCCACCATGGTGTTTTCATGTACTAAAAATAAATTTGCATCCATTCACCAAACATCTCAAACTTATCTGTCTTTATAAGAGAGTAGTACTCCATTGTATACATATAGCACAGTTTTTGTACCCATGTATCTGGTATTATGTTATAATGTTGTTGATAGGTATTGTGTTGTCTTCTGCTGTTTGTTTCACTACTATAAATATGGTTATACATGTACTATTTGTTGTTTTTAGCTCTTTTGGAAAGATATCCAAAAGAAATATCGCTCTGTCAAATGGAATATTCATTGTCAGCCTTTTGAGGAATCCCCATATTTTTTCTACTGTGGTTTTATCAGTTTACAGCAATGTAAAAGTGTTCCTCTCCCAGCCCGCCCATGTCATGAGCATTGACTGCTGTTTGACTTTTTGATATGTGCCGTTTTCACTGAGGCAAGGTGTTATGTTAATGTTGTTTTGTGTTTCAGCAATGGCTAAGTTTTTTGAGCATCTTTTCATGTATTTGCTGCCATTTTTGAAGTTCTTGTAGGTGAATGGACATAACTTGAAATTATCATGCTTCGAGAAGTGAGTCAAACTCAGAAGACAAAATATTGCATGATTTCTCTAAGATGAGAAACCCAGAAAACAGGAATTTTGTAGATCCAAATGGGTGTGACTGTGGAAGGTGGGGGAATTGAAGATCAGACTTTGAGGGAGGGGAAAGAAAGGGATGGTAATGTTGTATGTATATATGTGTGCACAGAATCCTCAAATTCAATGTAACCATTGTGTACAGAACATATACAATGATAAATATTGAGGAAATATATTTGCAAAAACATATATGAACACACATATATGTACATAGTGTGTGAAGATGTATAAAGTCAAATTGCAGCTATACATAAATCAAGAAAGATATCTGTACTACTTTAGTTTCTGTATTTAAAAACGTGCTGGAAACTTCATACAAAAACTTTTGCCTCCTGTTTTGGAGAGAGTATGTTGAAAACTGGTTAGGTCTATTTTTCAGTCTCTGATGGGGGTCCCACGAGGCGAAGCACAGCATGGCTGAGAAGTAAAAAGCTAACCATCTGTATGAATAAGAGACTAAGTAAATGAGGTCACTTCACTTTGAAGTATACTAATATCATGAGAACCTCACTGAGGCTCATGTTAAATCTTGGAATTGCCATGACCCAATCTCATTCTACTAGGCTGTATTTCTTACAGGTTCCACTGGTTCACAACACTGCCACAATGAAGACCCATCTTCTATCCCAACAACAAAAACCCTTTGGGAGTCACAGTCAAATCATATCTAAGCCATAGCAATATCTAATCTAAAAAAAAAAAAAAACTAAACATAAGAAAAGATGACAAAGTATTTTTATCTATTGTCTCTAGATTTCCCTTTGATTACAAAGCCTCTATAAGTCATTTCAATAAAAATTCATATTTGAATATAATTTTGTTATTAATAATGTAGTATTTGAATTTCTATGTACCACATTACACGAACTTCTTTATTATTTCATTATGTTGAACCAGCCCAAGATGAGGTCAAATAACTTAGTATAGTATAGTATGTTAGTATAGTATAGTATGTTTCTGAACATACTATCATGACACAAGTCACAGGATACACTTGTGTGATTAAGCCGCAGTAAACGGCAATGGTAGTAAGACAACTATCTCATGATTACACTATATAAGAATCCATTTTAGCAGACTGAACACAAAGATATTTCCTTGATGAAGTCAAAAATCAGATGTAGTTTGTGAAAGGCCTTGAGTGAGGACTCTGTGGCACAGAACTGTGGGCAGACTCTAGGGCAATGGGTAATGGTTGGCAGAAAGATGAAAACTCAGTTCCACCGACAATAAAATACATTCTCCCAGCATGTAGGAGATGTTGGAATGAAGCCTCATTTCAATAAATCCTTTGTTGGGACTAAAGTTACGTCTATTGACACGCTGATACAGAGAATTGTATTATGAAGCTGTAGCTATATTTTAGACATGAAGAAACTGAATTATTAAATGTGTAATACTGTAAGATGTTAAGTTAGTTGTAATTCGTTATGCAGGACAGAAATTAATATACTCATATATTAATATGCCTGCAGCCAAGGAAAACATCTTAAAATATTTGAACCTTATGCAAGTAGTCATGATTTAAAAAATCATTTTAGTAAGCATTTAACATTGTATTGAGAAGTATTTACTGAAAAATTATTTCATTATTATATTTCATGCCCTAGATCTATTAAGATGAGCATCAAATTACACAGAGCTATTCTTTTCTTTCATAATATACAGTACTTAAATAATTTTGCTTCTCAGCAACAATGAGAGTCAGAATTGTCTTGGATATTTTTTAAAGTTATGATAATAACTAAAAATGATTTCCAATCTTTCAGTATTTATTCCCATTGTATTAATAAGTACATATGCAAAGCATGGTGTTCACATTGAGCTTTAGTATTTTGTACACGTATATGTTACATCAGAGTTACAAACTCACCCATTTTTGACCCTTCCATACCCCTTCCCTCCTCCCTAACTCCGACTCCCCGCTTCATTGAGTTCAATGAAATCACTGTAATTTTCAACCTCTTAATATTTTGAGGTTCTAAATGAGAATCATTGCAATATCTTTCTTCAAATACTCTCGAGTATGCTAAGGTCCGATTTTGCTCCAAAATTTATCTGTAGAAATTTGATTCTCATTGTAATATTAGAGTCATGAGGGTTAGAAAGAGATGAATGCCTTTAATAGAGGCTGGCTTTGTACAGTTCAGTGCTATGAACCCCATCCGTGGCTGTTTTATAATCACTTCCCTTTCTCCTCTGTGAGGATAACACGAGGTTGTTCCTTGCAGCATGAGGGCAATAGATTGAATACAGAAAAAAAAGCCCTTTCCACACACTAGATTTGCTTACTTTAGAAGTTCTAGAGAATAGAATATTGAGAAATATATTGTCTTATTTTAAAATGACTCTAATTAATCCGTTATTCAGTGCAAATGAACTAAAACAAGATAAGGCAAAGGAACATTTGGTGTCCCCTCAGCCCCCACAAATGGAAGGACATTTTTTGAGGCCGAGAAAGGCAAGACTTGTTGTTCTTTGTGATTAACAGCTAGTACTTAATTGTTACCTAGTTCCTGCAGGACAAAATGTGTTCTAACATACAATAGCACCCTACTTAACTTTCAAACGTACAATCCAATGTCAAGCAACAGCATTTCACGAGTTTTGACTTGTGATCCACCATTCAATGTCTTTCTACCTGCTCACCAGTCATTCTCTTTTTTTTTTCTTCAGAGTTGACAACCCAAGCCGATTGACAGAATACGTTGTTGTGTGTATCCTGTGTAAAAAGAAAAAAAAAAAAGAGCTTTGAACATATGATTAACTCAAAGTTATCTCAGTCGATCCTTTCTATTCACAGAAATCCTTTAGAGAAGGTTCATCTTTCGTCTATGAGGACAAGGAGCCTGGGTAAGAAGTACAGGAGTTCGTGTTTGCAACAAATGCAAAATCACTGGCTTTAAGGAAAAAAGAAGTTAGTTATGGTCGAAAAGATGTTGGTGTCCTTTAGAAACTCAAAATGCTAGTGGGTTAGAGATAACCTCCAAAACCCATAGAACATAATGCAGTAAGTACCAACATTTCAATTGTGTCCCAGTGTAGCCTATGCCAAATTGTAATGTATGCAAGTACAAGATGATATATTTGTGCTGCTTTAAGCTGCCAAGTGTATGGTAATTTATAACCACAACTTTCAAAAGCAAATACAGAGATTTCCAAAGCGATACGGCACAAAGACATATTCATGAAGATATAAAATCATTATATATCTATGCAGCTAATTTTCACATTGTTTTATTTCCTACAATTTTCTTGGACATCTTGTTTATTCACTAGTACACCGTATTTTCTAAATGTCATTTAAATAAGATCATCCACCACACAAGAAAAGGATTCCTCCCACCCCTGACAGCCAGCCACTGTGGTCATACCTCTTTAGACAGTCAAGATGGATGTAACTCAATCCGAACATTCAAGTCATTTTGGTGAAAGAGGTTTCACTTCAGAACAGATAGAAGTAATAATATTATAATATCATTTTCCTTGCAGCTGAAATTCTTGACCTCCTCGTTTCTCTGACATAGGTGTGCAATGGTTTTACCTAAGGCTGGGAGGTGCGGGGGGGGGGGGGGG
>PVKB01004234.1:0-42426 GCA_004027205.1 Ctenodactylus gundi | reverse complement strand
ATGAAAAAGCAAGGCTTACTAAAAACAACAAAGAGATGAGAGTAAAATATTTCAGTAATATTTGCATTGTTAATTTATAAACATGAAATGATTTGATAGCACCAATAGTTTTAAAGTATTTTTTCTCTCCATAAGCTTTTAATTCGATCTTACACAAATAATTGAAAGTTTGAAATTAACTCTCACCGTGGTCCAAAAGTAAATTGAATTCCAACTTAATACTCATTGATGTTCCTTAATGTCCAAGCTTTAGGAGATCAGTCTGGTACAAATAAAAACAAAATATGAGAAGGATGTTGATTTAAATTTCTCGAATTTGAATTGTAAAAGAAAATGAAAATGCAAAATTACTTCCAACAATAATTTTATGCAATCCAATTTACACAATTGTATTATATTAATATGTAAACATTATTAAAAATTGGTATTGACATATTTTAATGGTGAGACTACTTTGTAAATTCATGAGAGTAGATTGCCTTTCAAAGTATCACATTTCCAAGGCTCAAAAATTCATTTAGTTAGTAGTTTTTATCTCAGAACTAAATGCTTCAATCTTTTGTAACATTTTCTTACAAAAATGTGAAAAAACAATCTGGTCATTCAATTCAAAGCTTTATCTCTTAGGTAAAAGAAAAATAACCCGATGCCTCCTTTCCCAGTGACCATGAAGTTTGGGGAGAAGTAGGGCATCTCTGATTACTGATACCTTACAGTTTTGACAAGAATAGTTTCCGAAAGTTTTCATCTAATTTATTAACTGGTATTTCTGTGTAACTCTTTTTGAACTAATTTGTTTTTTAAAATATGTTTGAAAAGAAAGGTTTGAATGCATCAGTGATCATAGAGTGCCCAGATATCAAGTATTCTGTACTGGTAAATATCTATATTATTATTTTTATTTTATTTTTATTTTTTTGTTGAGACAGGGTCTCGCTCTGTGACCCAGGCTGGCCTGAATTCGCTATGGAGACCAGGCTGTCCTTGGACTCACAGCAGTCCTCCTGCCTCAGCCTCCTGAGTGTAGGGATTACAGGCGTGCACCTCCACGTCCAGTTTATGTGGTGCTGGGGAATCGAACTTGGGTACTCAGCAATTGACTTAGTGCTTCCTCAAGCACTTTAACCGCTGAGCCATTCCTCCAGCCCTATACTATTATTTTTTAATGAACTGCTTCATTTATATTTTTTCCAAAGTAGGAAATATCTGTCAGCATATTTCTTCCATTCCTCAGCTTCTCATTGACACTTCTGTTACAGTGTCTTACATGAATCCCGACCAACTCATTTAGTGTTAACTGTTAAGCTCTTACAGAAAAACCGAAGCGTTAAGTTGTGTTCTGATGTTCCAGGTAGCATTCAAGACCAGCACCCAAGATACTGACTCACACAAAGAGGGAGTCTCTTCTTAATTGCTGCCTCCTAGGAACTTCAAGCAACAGTAAAACTGTAACTGGAATAAGAAATCTTCTCCCGAAATATCTTGCATTGAAGCATCCATCTGCTTAGTTATCATGTATTGTTGATGTGCCAGAATCTTAGTTCAAATATATGAATCAGTTATTTAAGGAATGATAAAAAATCGTGATGGTCTTTCCATTAAGATTTGATTAAATTTACTGTACTGCAGAGAAATCATAATTTTACTCAGTATCTGTGAAGTTAAAAGTCCCCCGTGTAAATTTCTAATCAAATGTGTCTAAGGAATTCCGTTTTGATGATGATTAACTAGAGCACATTCTTCTTATTTTTGTATCATTGCGATTTTTAAAAATTGCCTTTCTTGAAGCAAAATGGTAAGCATGCAACTTGATCAGAACGGCCAACCATGTAAAAAGACAAAAGCTCTATTTTAAATATATTTCTTAATGTAGTGCTTGAAAAGGCAAGAGATGGGTCTGGAAAGAAAGAGAGGATTCACACGCTAACAAACAATAGCAAATAAGACATTTTCCTATGGTGACCATTTCTTTCCTCCTTCAATGATTTGTCCCTGTAAGAAATTTCTAATCTCCCCCAGTTACTCATTACAACTTACTCTCAACTATGAACTTTTATAGCAAAGAATAGTCTTCTCAGTCTCTCCCCACCCAATTCTACTATGTCGTCATCACTGCCAACAAAAATATCGATCTCTTAAGAGAAACAAAATAGAGATTACCAGGTAGGAACGCCCCAGGTTGTGCTATTTTTCTGAGTTCACATTAGTATGCATATGTATATATACTAAATGTCAGACCTTTTTTTCTTTTGTCTCAGAATATGTTTGTCTTTTCAAATTCCAAGAGTAGTATCTCCACCATATTTTCTGTTCCCAGCAAGCTATGAATTTTGGATTACTTCTCACCACTCACATTCCCCAAATCGTTCTCTCTCTATACTCCTTTGTACCACTGGGATCATCTGTGACATGTTAATTTGGCAGAAAAAAAATAGTATTTGTGAAATTAGCATTTACCCAACTCTGTACACTCAACCCACCTGGGGACTACTGATGATCTCAGAGTTTGCAAATTATTTGTGAAAGGTGTATCCTGCATGTAAAATTTTCCATGTGCTTCTAATATGCAAAGCTCTGAGAACCACAGGTCTGGGCAATTTCTTAACTTGTACTTGATTTCTATTTTATTTAGTCTAAGACAACATCAGACATATGCAGTTCAGAAAAATAAATAAAAAGAGTGCAGAAACTTCTGTTAACCTCGCTTCCTAAATATCTGTCAAATTGAATCCATCTTTAGTATTTATTCTAATTTCTCTGTTTGAGAAAGTCATCTTTCTTTATAACTATTTCATTAAGAAAATTAAAGAGTACTAACTTTGATTTGTTACCTTCTAAGCCTTGCAAATTCTTATTAGACTACAAATAAAATTCAAAAAGTCTATAATATTTCACACTTCACACTTCTCAAAAACATTTGAAGGCTCCCACTGATGTTTGTTATATATCACAAGTGCATTAGTTGAATATGTAAATCCGTCTTTAATCCAGTATTTCCTGATTCTTCAGTTTTGCCTATTGTAATATTCTGCCTCCAGGGCACCCATCACCCGTCCAAGCCCTGTGCTGTGTGTGATAAGTGTAAATATTCTTGGATTCCAACGTTCTAGCAAAGACGAGAATTCCTTCAGCCACTAGGTGTATCTTGACCCACTGCATACTCGAAATCAAGAAGATTTATTCTCTGCCTTTATGCAAGTAATGCACCTTTTGTCTTTTTGCATCAGAGACATAAGCTTTCTGCCTTTATTTTCTTATAAATTTAACTTAATTGTCTAGACTACTAAATTCTTTAAAACCAAGAACCATATATTATTCATTTTATGTTACATTTGTGTCCACTGAAACGGTTATAACTGGATGAATAGATACTATACTTTCCAAAATGCAAACTCCACTTCAGGAAGCTTTTCAAATATTTATGGCATGCTAAAATGTGAGAGCCACCATAAGGGACTGGGAAAAGCTAACTTTGCCGCTTTCCTAACTTCTCTCCACCATGTCATGCAGTGTGGCTGCAAGCCCATTAGCATAATCACTGATCCCACACCCATAACCTGGACAACAATCGCTTCAACCTGAAAGTCATCATTTATGTAAAGAATAGAATAATATATTCCCCAATGGCGGTTGAGAATATGGACAAAAAAGTGCTTAGCAGATTTAGGGAGAAAAATACTTAGCACAAGTTCTAAAAAAAATGTTGCGTTTTCTTTCCCACTGTCTTTTGGTAGGTAGTATTATTGTTCTTACATCTGTTATTACTAAGAGTGCTGCCCGTGTTCAACACTATTTGAGCTGTCGGAAAACATCATGACTGAAATGAACTCCATTGCCAACAAATGGATACATTGAAAGAAAGAATTAGTAAGCAAATTAAGAAATTCATGTTGTTTCATATGAAGTGCAGATTAGGTTAAATTATGGCAAGCTATTATCATCAGAAAGTCCCTATTCAGTGTGTTAAAAATTATTTCGAAATGTAGTAATAAAATACAATTCTAAGAAAGTGATTACTTTTTATTGCGAAATTGCCTATGAAATTTAATCCAAACTCGTGTGCAAAATATACACATTGTTTTCTCGCAATGATTTAACTTTTATTCTCAGCAATATTATGTCTCACAAAAGGCTCCGGTGTTTAGAGGTGGGATTTTGGGAGGCATAACTCACTCTGAGTTGATCATGGGGAATGTTGCCCTGATTGCTGGGGTGTGCTGAGTGCATGGTTGCATGTTCTGTGAGGAGGCAAGTCTCAGCTGGAGGAGTTGGGTACTGGGGCCTTAAAAGGTGGACCACTCAGTCTGAATTGCCTTCTCCATCTCTGCTTCTAGATGTCTCAGGCATTTTTGTCCTACTAACAAAAGATTAATACAAATGGTCATAGCACTGAGGCTGAAAATTCAAAACTCATTGAATTCAAAGTACTTTCCAATACGGAGACATCAATGGAGTCATTTATCTTTCAATTGGGGTGTCTATGCTGGGCTCCCCTGAGATTTCCTCATCACATCTTGCCTTCAGTCACCAAACCATTCTGGCTGTCATTGCAACATTCTCCTTTCCTAGCTGCTAACTCCTTCAGATTCTCTAGTGCTTGTGTGACTTCTTTCTTCTAAACCTCTAAGGCTCGTCTCTGGTTCCTTCATCATTCTGGGACATGGGGAGCTTAGCAAGGTACCTGTGGCCTTTATGCACTTAATAATAAAGTTATCCATTCCTTCACATGATGGATACTGAAGAGTTTACTTTTGATGTAACAGGGAATAAGTTACTGAGAAGGCAGAATATCAGATTTGTCACATAAACAAAATGAGTCACTCTAATTCATCCTTCCTGTAGCATTGTCTGACTTCATTTGTGAGTCCAATTTGCATCTATCGTTATTCCACAGTCACCTGACCTTTTATCATCCTTTTATAAAATAAATTAACAAGTAATAACCCAGCTGATGTTCAAGTTCAGTTTGCAAGTCTACGAGCTACCCCTAATTCATATATTTTTATTATTTTGGCATCATGCAAAAAATTGAACACACTAAGGGAAACATTAAAACTTTTACCCTGAAGAAAGAAAAGAAGGAGCATGTGTTATCACAATGCTAGTGATTAAGTCTCAGGAAGCACTAAAAACCAGAACGTTATGTTCCTACAACACAGAACGAACAACAATTAAGAATCACATGTTACTGGAAAATAGGGATATAAAAATCTATATTAATTAGGAAAATGTAAGTTAAAGTTAATAAAATTACTCCAAATGACAGAAATAATTTTGACATGTCATCATTTCCACTTCTCAGCTATCAGGGAAGTTTGATTGAGACACACTAATTGGATTTGGATACCTGCACACTCAGTTCAAACACATGTATAGCATGCCCCCACCATGTTCAGATGCATTGGTGCTGGCGAGATTTTAATGGAATTTACGCCTTAGAAATTTTAATTATTTGAGCCTTTTTTACATCATCCATCATTCCCAATGTATCTTAATAACAAAACGTATATTGTCAACATCTGTGCAAATGAGCTGGGAGTTTATCAAATTAAGCCAGATTGTTTCACAACTTGAAAGAAATATAAAGTCTTAGTATTAAAGTATTTTATTTATTGTGGAACAGAAGGACCCCCTTAGAAAAGAAAAACAACAAAACAGTTATTCACATCTCTTCACAGAATAATCCTTGGGAAAATATTTATTTTTTAAATGAAACAGTACTAAGGAAAAAAAAAGGACAATTGGAAATAAGAAAAGGAAGAGGAAAGACTAGAAGAAAGTTGGAAAATATGGAGAAAGAGGAAGAAAAAATGAAATGGAAAGCGCATTTCTGGAAGCTCCAGTCACAATATTATATATGAATAATTATTTTAAATACTATTCTATCACTTCTGTTACCTATTCCTTTGGTTAAATGTGAACTTACACTGTAGCAACAGGCTAATTCCTGAACTATGGACAGAAATCTCTGTTTCTTTTTATAGCCCTGGATTGTTCCACTCACCACATTTAAGTTCACGAGTTATTTTAAAAGGGTCTTTACTTGACATAAATTCCAGTAGCTTCTCATGAACTATAGATACTATCTTCTACCACATTTGTGCTCCTTGTAAGCATTTGCTTTCACCAACAAATTCAGATTACTCAAATCACAACTTTAAGGATGCCATTAGATCCTCCCTGTGGACCAACTTAAAAGGCATAAATAAAATCTATCAAATTAATTTTCCTTCATGCCTCTTGCCTTCTATTATTGCTTTCAACAGTTGCCCACGTTCTACAATAGTTTATCCAGGTTTTCATGCTGGCCTGATTCCCATTCCTCTCTCCTGCTATGTTTCCAAACTCATTTCCTATTATTCTTGGGCATCAAATCTCATCTACCCTCTCAAGTTCACTACTAACTACTAACTACCTCGTTCGTGTTCCTGACATTTGTTCTCTTGGTTCCTCAGATGGAGTACCCACAACCGCTCTCTCTGCTCTCTACTTTAGAACTCTTACTTGTGATGTCAAGTGTATCAGTCTATTCTTCACAGGTCCTCTGCTCACCCTAGTCTGTGGCGGTTTTGGACTTACTTCACAGTGATCACAGCTACAGGCAGCATAATTGCAATGCTCTTTTAAATTTAGCATTGCAAAATGAAAGGCTCAGAAAGAGGGCAGATCGTTTTATCTTTTGAGAATAAGGAACAGGGAAGGGATGTTGTAGGAAAAAACAGCATAGACATTGTAGGGAAGAATATTAAGAAAGCAAGATGGGGAAAATTTACAGTAAGGACTATGGCATCCCTTGACCAACTCTCTGAAGGAAGGGTGTAGATTTTAATCACTTCATTCACTTATTTCACTGCCATAGTTTTAATATTGGGTGTTTCCTTAATTGTGGTGTTAAGTATGCAGTTAATGGTTCAATGTATGGAAGACTGAATGCATTCTCAAATGGACTTGTAAAGGATTTCTGTCAGTATAAAATGTTAAGTAGAAAATGATTTTAAATAGTAATTTCCAGAGTCTACACTGGGTCTGAGAGGAGGCAGCCACTAAGCACTGAATCATTTACTATCTGTTAATATTTTAATGTCCACACAGATCTCATTGTTGCTCTATTTCATATTAACAATTATAAATGTAATAAATTAACTTAAATCATATTTGGTTTCACTAATTATACTCTAATCTCAAATTATGAAGCTCTGTTCTGAGTTCTTCAACACATAAAACATGTATAAAAATTAAACGATAAAATTCTTTTAAAAATGAGAAAAAAACAACTAAATTTTGTTTTTAGTAACACCTGACCACTTCATGAATTGTCAATTCTAGAAAAAGTAACTGGAAGCCCGGTCCTGGTGGCTCAAGCTTGTAGTCACAACCCTCTGAGAGGCTGAATCAGGAGAATCACAAACTCAAGTCCAGGCTTCTTAGTGATGTAGGAAGACCTTGTTTGTAAATAAATAAAAAAAAAAAGACGGCCTGGAAATGTGGCTTAGTATGAGTACTGCTTTAACTACAGTAACAAAATTACAGGAAAATATAAATGCATTTAAAAAAGATTTCTATACAATCTAAAGTTACAGTAAAGTTTTGCCAAAACACACTTCACAGCAATTTCTTCAGGAGTTCTAAGAACATCTGGACCCAAATTGTGTGCAATAATCACAACAATGACATGGAGGAGAAGAGCTATTAAACTGTTTTTGCCAGAATCATAGGTACATATTATAAGAAAATTTATGAATTTACATTATTGCTTTAAAGTTAACTTATTCTATATAGTGGATATATAGTTGGACTATATATGATAAATTTTTGTTAGGAGTTTGTTGTATAAAAAAAGTGAGTCTGGTTTCTCTGATATGAGAAACCCAGATCACAGTCATTTCGTAGAGTAAATCGCAGGGAATATTGGGAACTGGTGAGAGGATGGGGGGAGGGTCAAAAAGAGAGAGGGGAAGAAGCTGTAATTTTGCCACATTATGTATGAGCGTGACATACTCAAGATCAATGTAAGCCTTAGGTATTGCACATACACACATCAATAAAATGGTGAAAAACTGAGTCAATGAACAAGTAGAATCTTTTAAATGAAAAAAGAAAGTTCATGCATGAATATGCTGTAACCCATAAAGACAAAGTTCACAGTGTTCATTCATAATTCAGCACACTCATTAGTGCCATGTGGTTTCCATGGCAAATTCTCACACACTGCATAGCTTAAAGCAATTCAAATTCATCATTCAATATTTCTGAAGGCCAGAGGTCCAAACCAGTTTTACTAGGTTCAAACCAAGGTTAACTCTGAGCCACACTCTTTCTGGGGGCAATAGAGAACATGTTTCCTAGCCTTTTCCAAATTCTGGAATATTTTCCCAAATCACCCTTCATCTTCAAAATCAGTGGGATAAATTCTCTCTCCACTGTTTTCCTCTTCTTTTCTCTCATGGCTTTTTTTTCCCTCTGTACTTCATGCTAGTTTTCTTTATTTAAAGATACAGTTTAAAATACTTAGTGTTAATTTGAAAAACAAGTCAAACTCTATTTCAAGGCTCTTGATCAAAACTATACAGTCACTTTTTTCTCAGATAGGAAAGCATTAAGACATTCCTTTGATTCATTTGTAGAAATACTTTGGAAATACCTGATTCAGATTATTACATCATATAAGACAAGCGAATATCTTTTTGTTTGTCATTTTATACATTTTGTCTTCATCTGGTTACATTAAATAGAAATTGTGAAGAACATGTTTAATTCTTTACCAATTTTTGCACTTAAGTGTGCATATAATATTCAGAAAATTATGCTTTCTTTCTTAGCTTTTTTCTTTCTTTCTTTCTTTCTCTCTCTCTCTCTTTCTTTCTTTCTTTCTTTCTTTCTTTCTTTCTTTCTTATTTTTGGGAGAGATTTTTGAGAGAGTCTAGCTCTGTAGCCCAGGCTGGTCCTGAACTCACTATGGAGTCCAGGCTGCCCTTAGACTGATGGAAATCCTCCTGTCTCAGCTTCCAGAACGCTGGGATTGCAGATGTGCCCCACCAGGACCAGCTCATTTGGTGCATGCATGCTTTTTAAAAACCATGGAATTCAAATTTAATTTTGACATCAAGGAGCTAAAATTGCCTTCACCTCCAAACCTAGAGCAAATGACTGGCTGTGCACCCCCTAAGTTACAGCTATTTTAGTCAAGAACACAACCCAGTGCTTACCTATGGACATTTAACTGAAACTATAAGAGGAAGAAAATCATGAAATCAAACAAAAAGTATGAGCCAGGTGGATCCAAAATATAAGGACAGTAATTTTAAATCTGTCTACCATTTCTTCATTACTAATTTTTAATCCTGAAATGTAAATGTGTCACGTAATTATGTTCACCCTTGAGTCAGAAATGCCTGACCGTGGTGCACAATCAGTAAATGCTGATTTCGTGAATGATTGAATAAAGGAAACACTTTAGTCCCCATGGCCCCGTCATTCCTCTTTGTACAGAAGCACACCACCATCCAACCAGTCTCTAAAAAATCTTTTTTCTAAATAAAAGCAGTCAAAGAAAAACATGAAAAAGGATTATCAAAGAATGAACAGTAGGAATTTTTATAAAAAGTTAATTGGGTTTAATTTGTTATATAAATATGAAGGAGCAATTTGCAAATTTCTCTGAAGTCATCCGAGAAAAATCACATATTTAGATTCCTTGCTCTAGCCAATTAAAGTTAGTCTGGATGATCACTGCATTAATTTAATTCTTACTAGAAGAGTGTGGTGAGTGTGAAGCTGTGAATTATTTAACAGAAAGAATTCTGAAATGAAGAAAATAGAGCATCAAGTGGCTCATTAGCTCTTCAGATGACCTAAACAGCAAGGGGGGAAGGATGTGGCTTAAAATGAAAAGATATAATACCAATTCAAAGTGACTTCCAGTGCTATGACGCATCATAGCACAACATGTATTAAACACAAGTTATGCAAGATTTAACTGGAAAGAATGAGCTTTTAATATCTAAAATACAAAATGTTGAAGAATGCTAAATGAAACCACAGCTAAGTGCCACAGAAGCTAACCGCGTAGTTGTCCTCAGTGAAGCTGTGCCTTAGAAAGAGAATGTATTTTTTAATTCCAAATAGGAATAGGCAACCAGAGATGATATTTTTTTTTTTCTTAAATTGTGTTCTTAGGGCTAAACAATTTTAAAAAAAAGAATTTGTACTTGGAACAGTTTTATTTTCACATCAATATGGCGATGAAGCTATAAAGACACACTATACACCCACATTCCCACATGAGTTGTCTATGGACAACCCACCAGAATGGCACCATTGGTTACAAATGGTGAACATCCACCATGACGAGTTGTTACCACTCAGGATGTAGAGTCTATCCTTCATGTTACAGCTCAGTCCTAGTGATTTTTGTTTTATGATTTGCAGTAATGGAGATTGAATCCAGAACTTGTACATGCTGAGCAAGGTCTTTACCACTAAGCCACATACCTGGCACTTTTTCACTCTTTATGGGTTTGGTCACATATGTAGCAATAGATGTCTGCCATTACCGTATTGTAGGAGAATATGTCATTGCCCTAAAAATCGTGTGCTCTGCTTTTTTCCTTTCCTCCTTCTTTCCCCGTTTTAATTTCCAGTTACCGTGACAATTACTGCATCCATGTTTTTGCCATTTTGAACATTTCATGTGGAATTTCATTCTAGGGATCCTGTTTTAAACTGCCTTTTCTTTTAGTAATGGGCATTTAAGGTTTTTTTTTTTTTCTATGTCTTTTCAGCGTGATTACTCATTTCCTGTTACTGCTAAAGAACATGAAATTGTCTGGATTATACCATAATATACTTATTTATTGTCTGACTGAGGGACATCTTGATTGCTTCTATATTTACTTGCATAT
Source organism: Ctenodactylus gundi (assembly GCA_004027205.1). Taxonomy (NCBI): domain Eukaryota; kingdom Metazoa; phylum Chordata; class Mammalia; order Rodentia; family Ctenodactylidae; genus Ctenodactylus; species Ctenodactylus gundi. The sequence continues at coordinate 31,525 of PVKB01004234.1, read as the reverse complement.
AGGTCTTTGTATAGACATTATTTCAACTATCTGGATTCCTACAAAAGACCAAGATCGCTGAGTTACATGATATATTATATTTGGTTTAGTAGAAATATCATTCATCTTTTAGGGTGTCTGTATAATTTTGCATTCTTCAGAACGAGTAATAAAATTTTCCATTTGTGGCTTTTTTATTATTCATTCATTCGTTTGTTTGTTTATATATTCTGTGCAGTTAAGAAGTCTTGTGAAAATGTAGGCCAAATTCAGTAGAAAGTACACGCCCAACTGTCTGACTTTTTAATGAGGTCAATATAAGAGCAGTAGATGAGAGGTGATCATAGTGAGATGACAAGGACTTATGGTTAAAAAGTGAGGGCTCTTTTGAAACATAAAAAGAAAGATATTAAGGCATCTCCACACAAGCTTCATATCTGCAAAGGGAATTAGGTCAAATAGCATTATGACAGTGGAACTTCACAGGAGAAACCTTTTACAATGTCTTTTATTTAAAAGGACCGAACTAAGGATTATGTAGTTTTTGTAACACGAGGTTCATAACATGAATGAGGAAGTATAAGCATTAGCACCAATAGAGAGAGAAAAAAAAAAAACCAAGGATACCGTTTATTTGTTAAAAAAGAAAGAAAGAAAAAGACTTTTAAAGAAAATCTCCCATTATTCATTTTTCAGAGATTTGTTGCTGCTGCAATTATTGAAATCGTTTTGTTTATGTCTAGAGTAGAAATATTGTTGACTCTTTTTGTATTTTTGTGTTTGATGAATTGTCTTCTATTGATATGAAGCATTTTTTCAGTGGTCATGTAATATGTTCAGTAATTACATATTTGCAGAAAAAGTAGCAGTGAAATGCAATTATAGAGTACATGCTCTGGGAGACAAAAGAATGTCTCCCCACAGAGGTGTCCCCAGTGTCACTGATACTCTTTTTTTCTCATTCTGTTGTCATTTAATAGCCTAGGTCCTTGACTGATTGAAACTAATATTAGCTGTAAAAGAATTAACTAATCATTTTTCCTAAAAATTTCAAGTTTTTGTTCAAATAACAAATCATAATAACACATGAATTTCTGATTGCTTATAAGCATGCAAAATTAAAAATTTAGAAAAGAAATTCACTCTAACGTTAATCTGTTATTTTCAGTTATAATAGTTTAAATCAAAAATAAAACTATAAAAACAAAACAAATCTCTTTGGAAAAATAAAAGGCACTAAAGAGTTGAAAGGAATTAGAGATAAATGTATGCTAAGTGAGTATGCAGAAAAAGATGTATTTTGTTCAAAAAATAATAAGTTTTTTAAATGATTGGGTTGCTATTCCAAGCCATAGTTTGATTGCGTAAGCCTCAATATAGGTAGTTATTTTCTCAGGTGAAGATCATTCGCAAAATATTAAATAAAGATGTCTTTCCACATTTCCTAGTAAAAAGAAAAAGGAAGATCTTCTTATGATCAAAGTGTTATTGGAAGTACTAACTTAATCACATTATATTAATTGCAAAGTTAGTATTTTTCTTTAAATGTAGCACTTCCTACAATCTAACAATATACCATGCTGCTTGAGTTCTTTCATTATCATATAAATTGAGATTGCCTTTTTTTCTGCTTTTAATGTTAACATTCTGTAAATGCTTTTTGATGTTTTTTTAAAAAGAGATTTTACTCTGACAAAACAAAAAAGGCGAAATAAAACTTAATTTACTGTTTCAAATTCACAAAAATCTATTAAATATACATTTATATATTGCATGTTGATTCATATTTGTAATCTCAGCTCTCTAGGAGGTTGATATAGGAGAATTACGAGGTTGAGCCTAGTCTAGAGAACTTTCTCAAATAAATAAATTAATTAATATGTAAAAACAATAAACAAACATAGGCTGGGATATCGCTCAGAGAAAAGATCCTTGTTTCAGTATCTTGTACCAAATAATAATAATAATAATAATAATAATAATAATAATGCAAGCTAAAAAAAGATAACTTTTATCCAGGAATGAGAAAATTTATGTCCTTTATTCCAAGTGTAGTATTTTTTTCTTTTTTTCAAATAATTTCTTTTGTGTGTTTGAAAACAATGAAAATATTTGAAATAAAATTCATTTAGAAAACACATACTATAGTTTTGTAAAAACTATTTCAAAATTTTAGAACATACTTTATATATGAAAATTATATGGAGATACCACAGATTTCTGCAAACATGTTTGACAAAAATACAGGCTGACCTATTTACATTTATACTCCACATGCTCCACATGAAATACCTTACTCTACATAAACTCAACTAACATGTTGTATAGCTGTGTACAAGAGAGGAACTAAACAATGTCATCTCTCTTTTCCATTAGCTATTTAACCTATGCAAATGCAGGACTATGTTTGTAAATGTCATTTTCAAAAATGAAAAAAAAAACCTTTCATATTTAAATCCACCAAAACAAATTGTTACTCATATGCTAATCTTATTTGTAACAAATTCTGCTTTTGAAATGTGCATCTTTTGATAGAACTTCTGTGGATGAAGCTCACTGAAGTTTTTGAATACTTGAGTTGCATTACTGGGGGCTCAGAATCTTAACAAGCTAAAAAATAATCTTACAGACATAGTTTTGCTGTTTGCATAAAATTCTCCATCAATGTCAATGAGTGTTTTTACAACTTAAATTGTAAAGAACTTTTCCACGATTAAAGTAGATGAGATTTTTACCATCATCTACAAAAAGATGCCTCAGCTGTTTCTAAGCACTTTTAAATATGAGATATAGAATTTCCAGAATGCAAAATAAAGTTGGCAGAACACCAGTCAAAATGCTTTCAACGTCCTCACAGAAGCTTTTCTGTGGCCAGTGTTAACAGAAGGGGTAAAAGGCTACATTAAAATGTCAGAAAATATGGGAAAATCTGAAAAAAAAAATCAAGTCACATTTAGGAAAAAAAATAATGCCGATATGTTTTTTCCCACATTTTATTGATATGTATACATGGAGAATTCAAGGTTTACAATGGAGTTGAGCATTTTGTGCACATAGGTATCTTGTCAAGATGACAAGGGCTTTCCCACTCTCCTTTTGTCCCTCCTCTTACCCACCCCTCCCTCCCTCCTCCCCCACCCTCCTCCCCTCTTTCACTTTGTCTTTCCTCTTAAGTTCCATAGGAGTTGTGATCTGGGTCTCTCATATCAGAGAGACCATTCGATGTTTCACCTTCTGCTTCTGACTTACTTTACTAAGCATGATGTTCTCAAGCTTCTTCCATTTGCCTGCAAAAGCCTCCACGCTGTTGGACTTTATAGATGCATAGTATTCCATTGTGTATGTTTTTAAAACTATATGAACATGAACCTATTTGTTTAAAGAATAAAAATAATTTAACATAAATCCAAAGGCTCCAAGACTAACTCTGATGCCAGAAAACACAAACCAGGGTTTGCGTTCTGCTGATATTGAAGAATGGTCACCACAAAGAGAGAATTTGGAAGTAGATAATCACTTTTCTAGGGGGAGTGTAAAGGAAAGAAGAGTGGGAACTCCACCAACAAGGGGAGGAGGGATTGGAGCATCCGTTACTTAGTGGTAGCAATCACCTTTATATTTTTTTCTATAGATCAAGCATATTTATTTTTATACCTATTTGGCCTTTACTGATTGTTACACATCAGCATAAAAACTAGCCTATTGGCTTTAGATCAAATCCAAGGGCCTAAGACATGACTCGAAAATTCTGGTCCCACTAAGTCTGATAGAAGAGATCTGTGTCCATAATTCTATTCCCACCAAAAGCCTGTTCATTTGCCTTACATTCCACAGCACTGTGTGGTCATAACCGAGTGATACAGTACTACACGGGAGAAGCACCACTTTTAGAGGAAAATTTAGGAGTTCTTTATTTGCGGACAACAGAGAAGGGCTCATGTCCCAAAAAGATTTTCAGTGCTAAGTCAGGAATGGGGTGGGACTTATAAAAGGAAAAAAAAAAATAACAGGGAAAGGAAGGATTACACGTACAAAAAGGAAAAGAGTGGAGAATAATTATAAGTAGATTTATAGAGCAATAAAAATAAGGGCAAGAATCTAGCAATGATTTGAATTTCAATCAATGATTGTTCCTGATTCCTGGGGATTTCCCATAACAGTATGAGGGCAGGACATCAATCTAAAATGATGGAGTCCTTATCATGTCATTGTCTTTTTTATCTTTCCTCTACATTCCTGCATTTCAAGTTGCCTTGATCCTATCTTCAGGAGCATTTCACACCCAGCTTTGCTATCTACTCTACTTACTAGCATCTACTTTAGTTCAATCAAAGACAGAGCTATAATCATTGCCAATAGGCATTTTTGATAAAAATTTTTCACTCTTGTTTCTCCCCCAAGGATTTTAAACAAACTAGGAAGAGTTTAAACAATGCTAAATTTGAGAATTTTCTTGAATAAATGAAAAAAAAAGACTATATGTTTGGAGCAAGAAGGACAAATTTTGTTAATAGTTAATATTTGTGAAAGAATATAACATTTTGCCAATAATGCCCAACGAGATAAAATTGCTGACGAACATTTGGTCAACTCACAATACTAATATTGTTTTTGAAAAAAAAAATGTCTTAACATTTGTTAAATTAAACTGGTGGAAACTACTTGTAGAATATTTTATCGCACCTTTATTTCTTGATTTACTTTCCAGACATTTAAATTTAATACTAATGTAATCTAGAATTTACAATACTGAATGTGTGAAGTAGGCACCTTTCTTCTTACTATAAATCTAATCGCATATGAATTATGCCTCTGTTAAAGCAACTGCAGTTTCTCTGTTTCAAAGATTTGAATATATCAAAAATAATCAAAAATAATTTTCCTTGGCATTCAAGATTATGTTACATAAAAAATATTGAGAATACTTCATGGATATCAATGAAGATACATCAGAATGTCTGCTAAAGTTACACACAATTCTTTTAGCTAGAAATATATCATTTTACCGTCTCCTAAACAATCTCAATAAGCATGTCTTATAGTATTTTTGAGCTGTGCTTAGATTCAAACTAAGCACAATTCACACCTTCCTCTCAACTCGGCCAATACTTAAATTTAGATAAAAATGAAGCCTAAACTTTCATACACATTTGATAGCATTTTAGACTTGATAAATGAAACCACCATTTTCCTCAAACCACTTCCATTCTGAGATTTTTAAAATGTTTTGAAAATTTTCAGCGAAACCTTTTTCCAACAGAGGTTAAAACACTACCTAATACTGAGCATTAACTTAAAACTTTTGCCAAAATGTACATTTACATTTTTTAGTTAATCTGCTTTTAGGTCGAATTGACTGTATATATTTGCAGGAACTGAGATAAAAACTGTATCATTAAAACACAGATGTGGGGCTGGAGAAATTGTTTAGAGGCTAAAGTGCTTGCCTAGCATGTGCTAAGTCAAATACTAAGTTCCTGAGTTCCATTCTCCAGCACCACATAAACAGGCCTGGTGGGTTGCGTCATCCCTGCATTTAGGAGGATGAGACAGGATGATTGCTGTGAGTCCAAGTCCAGCCTGGGCTAGGAAGTTCAGGACCAGCCAGGGCTACAGAATGACATCCTATCTCAAAATAAATAAATAAATAAATAAATAAATAAACAAACAAATAAATTGATAGTTAAATCTGAATGTGTTTGCATAACTCAATGGATGGTAAAATTTGATATGCTCTGTGTTTACTTACTGAATTAACAGACTTCAGGTTATTTATAGTTTTTAATTCTCATTTAATTTGAATATTAATATGATTTGCAGTGAATATAAAGCTATACTGGATTAGAGATGATACTAGCCGTGTTATATAATACACACTAGTTGTTCAGCATATTTTCTCCAAAGCACTTCCAAAACTCTAAATTCTAAAATACATCTGGTTTTATAGGCTTCAGAGAAGAGGTGTGTAGTAAGATTTAAAGATTTAATTATTGTGTAAATAAGTCAAAAAGACCTGAAATTTTCTTTGTATTTGTTCTTTCTGAGCTTTATGTAGAAAATAAAGACAATGAAGATCGATTTTGACCTTTGACTTATATTTCCTCCTTTTGTTTCTGAAGATCACATGGATACTTCTGTTTCTTTTCATATCATATTTTCACCTTTTGCTGAAATTTACAACCATCTGTGTACCATAATTTAATATTTTGGAAGGCACATTATCTATACTAGGAACATGAGATTCCACCAACCACCTCTCTAAGGCTGTAGAAATTTGTTTTTGTAACATAGTTTTTTGAATAAAACCCTTTTGGCAGTGTAGTCTGATTTCTCTACAACATGCAATTTTCTTACATGACTTTCCTTTCCTTGACCTTGGACCAAAGCAAGAGCCACTAGATCAGTTGAAGCTTTTTTACCGTAATTTTATTTTTATATTCTGTATTCAATAAAGCAGATGTGGAATTCATGCCTTTCTTTTGTCCAGAACAAGTAGAAATCTGGAAAGTCTTTCATGAGTACATTGAAATGCTATACCTGCCTCAATGTCCCTCAATTCAAATTATTTACCATTCATAGTCATTTTCACTTTGAGGAAGAGCTAGAAGTCCCAGAACCCCAGCTTCAGTGAACAAGATGCTGAAGGCACACTTGTTAGGCCCAGATCCGGAACATCCCAAGGACTCCAGGAGAGCCATCAAGCATGCAAAGCCAAGGAGCCTTTATTCAGGCTTAAGCTTGGGCTCTGGGTCTTCACCAACATAGTGGACCCGATCCGAGAGCCTCTGGTCTTTGTGTGGCAGACTTTTATTAGTTACAAACAAAGGGAGGTGGGCTTTCAGCTTGGTGGTTACATGATTGGTGAGCACACAGCAGGGGAACAGACTTGTTACATGGTGATTGGATAACTAACACTAAGCAGCTGCCTCCGGTCCCCAGACCCAATTCCCCATCAGCAGGAAGGTAACACTAACCGCAGGAATGTCAGCAACCTTTCTTAGGCAAGGTGAGCTTTCTCCTGTTTCTGCCTGGTCATCCTGAGAGAGCAGAATTTCTGGCCTACTGGTTTTAAGCTGGATTTGAGACCTGTCATGGAGTTTGTTTAGCCTGGGTCTTTCACACTGTGATGGTTTTATTAGTCTGCAGAAGTGCTGGGTGGCAATGGGCAACACAATTCATTCTGTATTTTTATTGCAACTTATAAAAAACACCAAAGAAATCTTCCAAAACTGCTTCAGAGAGGGGGCAAAAAAGGGGGAAAGTGTGCTTAAAGCAAGAGAGGGTAAAGTTAGGAGAATTCATGGCAATGTCTTCCACTGCAATGCATTTCTTTACAAATGTAAACAAATCTGTATATTTTGATCACCTCTTTTATTTAATAATTGCAATGACAATATAAAACACTTTCTAATGTCTATTTTGCAAATCATTTTTAGCATATAACAAGCCTTCCTTCAATATGTGTTTTTATGAATGATTAACTGACATGGCATGAATTAAATTCATCTATGAATTCAGAAAGAATACAATTGTTGGGGAAAAAATTAAGGGAAAAATTACAAGATTGTGTGGTCCATTTATTTTTTTAAATTGACTATGGAAATTTTAAAAACTTCTTACTAAAAACTTCATGTTATAATCTGTTAAAAATAAATATTCTATGGTTTCCCCTAAAATAATATAGTCTTTGAAACCAAAATACAGTATTTGTCCATGCCATACACTAAAGACAGAAAACATAGCTTTGAAATGAGTATATGTGTAGGCAAAAATTTCTAATTCTACCATTTTAAATATTTAGATGATAAGTTTAAGAAGGTATATCGAGAAGACATTCAGGAACAAAAATCAAATTTTAAGACACTACCACTCCTGCTATAATGTATGCATAGGAAGAGAAAGAACAATGTGAAAGCCAGGGTGGGTTTCATTCTACTTAGTGCAATGAGGAATGCTCTCTGTGCAATGGTAGGAAGGACATTCATTGATGGAAGTGTGCCATGCCTGCAAAATTCATAGTCTTTTGAGTCTTGAAAATGCATCTGTAGTGGAAATGGATAGCGACCTTCAGGAAATAAAAGATGACCTAAGCTTTCACAATCTCATTCTGATGAGAATGAAGTATTAGTCCAAAAGGACATGCTGCCAACTCTACTCCATGAGCTACAGTTTGGAAAATGTTTCAATTCCTACTTCAGAAAAGACAATGACGTAGTAGTTCATTAATTTGTACTTCCACTACCAAGCTGAAAGATAAATTGAATTTCGTATGCCAAAAATTAATTATACTCTTGAAAAGTTAGACAAAGGTTATTTTAATCACATTGATGTATACTTTTCAAAATTAATTGGGCTTGTCAAAATATTATAATCAGAAACAGCTTGACTCAGAAGTAGTGATTTTGGGCTAATATTAATACTTGGTTATAGGTTAAAAACAACCACTAGAGATAAATATATTTAAATTTATGCAACCATTTAAATAGAAGAAATAATGTGTATTGAGAATATTCAGAACAAGTTTTAAGTATTTTTTGTCTGAAATGACTACAAGATAACATCTGAATTTTATCCAGAACATTAGAGTAAGCCAAGAAGAAGGAGCACCCACAGCACACTGCAAAGATGAAGCCAGCTTATGAGAGTTGCCCAGATTTTGTCAAAACAGGAACAAGGAGGAAAAAAATTCAAGAAGGTTTAAGGCTGAGCAAAAGAGTCTTAGATATATGAAATATAATTAAACAAAAGCCAAATTCATCACTTACAAAAGAAAATCCTTATTTAAAATGGGGGTCAGAAATTAGAAGCAACTGAATGAATATAAGTAAAATGTCTATATCTGAAGGATTCCAAATGGACAACCAAAAAAGAATTTTAGAATGAGTGTGGGAACAAAAGGAGGAAGGAAAGGCCACACAGGTAGCTCCTGATTGGTGTCTGTACCTGTAGGAGTCTGCAGGGCTCAGAACTTTCCTGCTTACACATGAGATGGACTGTCTAAGTAAAATGTCTTTCTGGAAATAATTGCTCTTCAAAAACAATGTGGTAAAACTCAGAAAGATTAAATTTCAGACTTAAGTCTTCTGGAATAAAAATACATCATTAAACAAATAATGTAGGAACTCAATTGTTTTGTAAGGTAAAAATATCATCTATCAGCTGATCAGTGTAAATGTTATTTAACATTAACACTGTTATCATTGTAGATAACAATAGACATAGTTTATTTGAATTCTGTTCATGTAAGTTAGTGATTATTTAAGTGCTAATTCATTATTTTAGTTCCCCACCCACCATGGCTCTAGAACCTTTCATAAAAATATGTCAATCTAGTTATCTTTCCTAGTTTCCTTTTTTTTTACATTGAAAACAATCCTAGAAACATGGCAAAAACCTAGTAAACCTGTATGAAAATAAGGTAAATTTTGACTACTCTTAGAATATTCCTAAACATCATAATGAATATGACCACTACAATACATTTCTGTGTTTCCTTTGAGTCTTGAAAATAACACAACTTTAACAAATCAACACACAAAACTTGTGTCATGTTTCTTAGTTTCTATTCCTAAGACTTGAAGAAATGACACCTACAAATGGGGTTGAATATCATCTAAGCCAAGTAGTACTAGAGAAAATGAAGTCTGAGATTGAGAAGGGGAAGAAAACAAAGATAACAAGGACAACAATGTACAAATGGAGGAAAAACATAATAATGGTCAATATTTGTGATCATATGAGCATTTGAGACTCAGGCCTTTTGAATCTGAAAGATCTAGTCATAACCTCAAAGATCTGTGTAGAGAAAAGAAAGAGGAATATTATTTCATTGACCCTTGTCAGTAGACATAATTATTCCCCATGGCCTCACTGTCCTGGACCTCCCACATGGCCCATTCCCAGAGGGCTGAGTGCTCTGACTCAACTTTAGAAAAAGGTGGCAGGCTAAAAAGCAAAGTGAAATAACATAACTCTTTTTAGATGGAACACAGCCCACAAGCGTGTTCCACCACAGCTGTAGAGGTTTGTTGACAGATGATATAACTTGAACACACAAAGTGTGTACTATGTAGAGAAGCTCACGGTGTTCAATTATGAAATCCTACAGGCCACAGAAATAAAAACTAATCATAGAGAATGGAATTCTTAGTATTTTATAATGTGTATTTTCAGCATTTCTACAATTGATAAAATAGCAAGTGTACTTTCCATGGTCTTGTGCACACGTTTCATAAAATGCTTAGTATATAATTTCATTTATTCATTCATTTATATAATCATATATATTTGCTCATAAATACACATATTTTTCAATGCTAAAATTTATATATTTTCTTATGCATAGATGAGTTAAGGGAGCGCTGTAGTCAGCCTCTGTTTCAGGCAAAGAAAAAACATTCATGCACAAAATAGATAGGAAAATATTCTCCTTCAGCTTTTGTTTTATGAAGCGGGTGCTTCTGGCCTTATATTGTGTAAGATCTAGGTAATGTTGGATTCTATCCACCAATAATAAACTTGCGCAGGATAGCAAAGTTGTAACTAATTTCGCTTGTCTAAATAAAAGTTATTTTACTGCGTATCTTTTCTATTCACCTATAAATAATAAGGCACCGTGTGTGCTCAGGCTTTAAAACTATATTTGACAGTTTTAACTCCCTTTAATTTTTACCTATTCCCATACAGTATATCAAATTGAACGCTTGACTGCAGCATATGTGATGCCTGTAATATGGAGCCGAGTGAGTGAGAAACACCTGAGCTTAGTGTGCCCACGCTGTGCACCGTGTGATGCTAACACTGCCGCCATCTGATCGGTCTTGTTCAATTGGCTGCGAAGCAAAGTATAATTCATCTAGCAAAAGCCCTACACGTAAAAGAAAGACAAATAGGTTAATATCTCTGATAATGAAGTTACATACATAAAGCATAAGTTTCTAGTCTTAATATGTTATAATCACACTTCTAATATGCAGCCTGAGTAAATTCTTGCTTAGAAAAAATTCATTTGCAGGGAGTTTAACGGGATCATTATGTACTGTGACTTCTTCAGGCCAGAGATGCCCTGTCGCTCCAAAAACCAAAACCGCATGCACAGGAAAAGTCATCTCACTCTGTTCTGTCTTCGTGGTTTCAAAAAGTAATTGGTGGGAGAAAAAAAAAAAAAAGGAATTGGTTACATTTTTACACAGGGTACTCTCAAAAGTTTCATGGTTAGATATTTTTCCAGGGTACCTCTTTTCTGAGACCAGCAGGGCCCTGTATTGGGATATTTGCCAAAATTCCTTTTTTTTTTCCCTATATCTTACTATGTCTTTGTTGAGATTCTTTAACATTGCCTCACACACCAATCACTATTAGAAGAAAATTCAGTGAAATTCGTAAGGCTAGAGGATGTGAGAAAGAAAAAGAGAAAAGTTGAATATCAAATGTCTTTGCTGGTACTGAAAAGTAAATGTCTGTACATTCAAAAGACATTCAGGTTGTCATTGCATCAGTTTTCTTAGAACAAACTTACATCAAAGACTGAAAAAGGGAATTGCTACAATAAACAGATTCTAGAGAAGAGGCATCAAGTTATGGCCACTGCAGCCCGTTCTCAGGGTGGGAAGCTGAGCTACAGAGTGACGATTTGAGCGAAATTAGCTAGACACAGAAAATTAAATATGTTAAATATCGCATCACTTCTCTGATTTGGAAAACTCAGAATACAGGCATTTTATAGAATCAAATGGGTGTGATAGTGGGAGTTAGGGAGAATGAACACGGTGTGACAGGGTAAAATGTGGGGAGGGATTGTAAAGTTGATGTGACATATATGTGCACAAAATTCTCAAGTTTATTGTAGACATTATGTGATATATATAGATAGATAGATAGATAGATAGATTAATAAAAATGGTGGGAAAATATTTTCCAGGAGTTTCCTACCTCCATAATGATCTCGATATATGTAGTAAGAATCTTTCTTTTATACCAAGAAATAGAGAATATATGGAAAATCTATAATTTGTTTTTATTTAACTTAAAATAATTTAGAAAACTCCCTGAGTGAAATTGGTGCATACATAATACCTTTATTGACTGTGTAATGTTTGTGAACATGTATACACATTCATGGTGCCTGTATACCATTTTGTGTTTCTTCATTTTTTTACTGATGTCAACATTTCTCTTTTGAAAATTTGTTGCTTAGAATTATTGCAATACAATCTTATCATTTTGTATTTATATGTTTTCCTTAGTTCATCGGTTTTCAGGAGCCACATTGCTGTATTGAAAGATTTACGTAAGTCTTAGAATTTTAATATTTTCTCCCAATTCCCCCAGACAAACTTAGAGGTGGACATTTTCAATAGCTAAAAATTATAGAATAAGATGTATATATTGAATTATTATATGAATTCTACCCAAAATAATTGTTGTAATATTTAATTAATTGTTTCCAATTACACAGAGAAAAGAATTGTATTTGTGTTCTTGATGTTACATAGGTACATCTTCATTTCTTTTGTTGTTCTTTTTATGTTTTTAAACCCTAGCCATGTTCAAATTATTGCTATGAAACTGTCAGGTGGAAAGAATCATTATCTTAAAATCATTCTTTCTTTGAATGATTGATAATTGTCTTTTCTGGAAGTCAGTGGGCTGACATTCTTTATTTTCTTTCTCTTTTCCTTTTCTTTCTTTTCTCTTTTTCTTTTTCTTTTTGCAATAGTAGATATAAAACACAGGGCTTTTGCTGTAAACTATATCCTTAACTCATTTTTTGTTTGTTTTTATCTAAGACAGGCTCTTGCTAAATTGCTAATTTGCCTCACTAGTGCTCAAGCTTGTGATCTGACTGCCTCAGCCTCCCAAACTACTAGGATTGAAGGCGTGCACCACGGTTCCCAACTTCTATTGAATTAGCTTAGGTATTTCAACAGAAAGTAGGGTAGTTAACATTCTAAAACTAGAACCAGTTTATGAACTAATTAATTATTATCATTTTTATAATTTTATTTTGGTTAAAAATTCACATGAGAAAATTTAACTTTTTTTTTTTTTTTTTTTTGTAAATACATGAACCGATGGAGTTTAGGGAATTAGTGAGTGTCTATGTCCACCCATTTTTCAGAGGTTCACCCCTTGCTCTCTGACTATTTCCTTTTTTTCTTCCCTGTCATTCAAGTTGGGGTGTTTTTATACTACAGTCAGTCTTATGTGCTTGGTCCATTTCACTTAGCATTATTGACTCAGAAATTCCATTTGATCCAGCTTCTTTCCTACTAGACATGCTCCTAAATGAAAAAATAAAATTATAAAAAGAAAAGTATATTACGGTCCACAGTTTTGAGATTTCAGCCTGTAGTTACTTGGCCATGTTCATTTTGAACCCATAGTGAGGCCCCAGGTGAAGTAAAAAGTAGAAACTGGGTCAGTCACACTATCCGATTCAACATCATACGCTAACCCCCACCAGGTCTAGTTTCTACCACTTTCCATTAGTGCCATTAGCTGGGGACCAAGCATTTGACTAACCCGTTGCCCTTTGGATAGATATTCAAGCTGCAAAATATGGGGACACAACTTATGAAAAATGACTCCTGTTAGTATTTTCCCAAATTACTCAACTTAGATTTTTTTGAGTGCACACACACACACACACACACACACACACACCGACACACACACACACACACACACACACTATGTAATCCACATTTGTCTATAGTCTACAGTGAATCTAGTGTTTGACTAAAGTCTCAAGCTACATTATGTGATTTCTTTGATCTAGAAAAAGTGAGTGTAGCCTTTTCAAAGAAATTTGCTGACTACCTGAGGAGGAAGAGGTTTCTGAACATATTACACAAGTCAATGCTGCAGATTCACTTTTGTCACAGAGGATTCGATTTTGCCTCATTTACTGAGTGATAGATCAAAGAACAGGAACAAGTTAAAGGAAAGACAAGGAGATCATAATGAGAGGAAAACTTAGACTAGGATGGAGGCGAGGGGAAACTGTTTTAAAGCCTGGAAAATCACAAGCACTTTTGTAGTTAAAAAGAATTCCACAGAGATAGCTTTTAGAAGTGTGGCAGAAGAAGAAAATAATGGAACAAAATCCCCAAAGATAGAAATAGATTAAAATGAGGACACGAGGGAAGGAGTGGTGACAGTGATGAGCACTGTTCACTCAGTGGTGCATCTGGGCTGGGGACAAAGTGGGAAGCGATAGTAGCTAGTGTGTATGGTGTCAAAAGAACACCTGGAGAAGGGATGATTGACAGGGCTCAGAGTGCACTGCAGAAGAAGGTAAGTAAGGCCAAGTGAAAGACGATGGTACGTTCTGCAAAACCTACGGTCGTGATGAAGCAAAGACATCAGATCACTAAACATGAAGAAACGATGGAGAATGGTGACACCAAGAGTCATTTGAAACCATGGAACAGTTCTGTGAGAGTTGTCTTCCCAAATATCACAGATGAACTTAAACACCACAGATCATTGTTTTATTTTGTTCTGAAGGGTCCAAGTAAATGATTATGTGAGCTTAATTACTTTTCCCTTGATGCCTTTCTTCCTGCCTTGGGGATGGCTGCCTTCCCTTGTGTGTTCTATGGTCTTCTGACTGCATCCTCACATGGCCGTTTTCTGTGCAAAAATATCCCTAGTGTTTGACCTTTATAACTATCTTGTGAAGATACTAGTTGCAGTGGATTAGACCTTACCCATATATTCGTTGTTTCTTAAGGATTTTATCTTCAAATAGTGCCATATCCCGAGCTACACTGTTCAACAGAATTTTAGCTTATGAATTAATGGAAGAAGTGGATTATTTAGTCAGTAGCAGTTGAATTATAGTGTTGCTGGTATTCATAAGAAGTATAGTGAAGAAGATAAGAAAATGCTCGACAAAACAGAAAAAATAAACATTGTTCAAAGGCTGGAGAAATAGCACAGAAATGATATCATTTATTCGGCACTTGCCCTGAGTTCAATTCCTCAGCACCACATAAGCCTGATGTGCTGGTGCCTTTCTGTAATTCGAGCACTCAGGAGTCAGAGTCAAAAGGTTGTTGTGAGTTTGATCCTGGGTTACAGGCTGTTTTCATATTCTGAATATTAATTACAGGAAACCTTAACTAAATCAGAATGCTAATTCTGATCAGGGTTGCAAATGTTTGATCTTTCTCTGTTATTTCCAGTGAATAAGCCAAATTGCCTCCTATTTTTCTCTTATTTTCTAAATTTATACCTATAAAATTTTTCAATCATTATTTCAGAGCACACGATGTACTAAATTTCAGCTTTGATTTGTTCTTCTATGTGCTGTAATGCATCTTGAAAAATTGGTTCAACTCAAATCTGTATGCCATAGATTTTATTTAATTACGTAAGAAAATGATTTTTCCCACATACAGATTGTAAAGGCTTACTGATCTATTAATAAATTTTAAACAACTCATGAAAAATATATATTTATTCATGTATTTTAAATATTAATTCTTTCATTAAAACCTTAACACATCAAATTTTCCCTTTTTCCATTACTCATCAGGCCAAGTACACCTGTCAAAATGTACTTATTTTATGTCATGTGAATTAAAACTTTATAAACTCTAAAATGACTATATTGTTTCTATTTTCCAATGTTTCATAAAAATACTTTGTATTCTCTGGTACTTCACTAGTACAGCTTAACCTACATTATGATTCAAAATTGTCCAATGTTTGAGACTGAGTGGGCCACAGGATCATAGTAAAGATGGAAGGAACTCCTTGGACAGAATTTATCTTAACGGAGAAGGAAACTAGACACAATGAACTTTTCCTAACTGTGTCCTTTGCATCGGAGAAAAAGCTCAGCCACCTTGTGTGCTGACTCTCCTCTAGGCTTTCGGACAAATTAAACTGCATCCAGAAAGAATTATTTTGCTAAGACTATTGTAGAATGTTAAGGGAAAGGCGATGGCACTTCAGTGCACTTTATGTCAGAATAGATAGACTACTGTGTCAAAGGCAGCTAAGATTTCTCAGATGATGAAGACTAAAGAGTATACTTTGAATTTAGAAACCAGAGATGTTCTTTTTTATTCTTGTACAAGTTTCTTTACAATTGAGTTATTACACAGAGAAAATAAATAGTAATATCTCTTTTAAAACATGTTTGCACAGAACATAAGGGACATGTGGGATTCTATTTGCGCGTGCATCAGTAAGAATATGAAGAAAAAGAAGCTTATCTGCTAGCTTGCTTTACATCTGAGAAAAAAACTAAAAAACTTTAAACATAAAAGCTATATATAATATTGAGCCTATTGTAGGAGTATATATTTAAATGATGGAAAGAAGAAAGTTAAAGATTTTGGGACAAAGCATTGAGGTGACATGATGAGGTGCTAAGATGAAATATGGAGATGAAATTGGTACTGGAAGCAGAAAATAATATGATTGCGCCCTCCTTCTACAATGTCAGGTGGGAAAAACAGATGAACACAGATGCTGGGACCATCTAGGCCATTGAGGTTACACCTTCCACGTGACTCCAAGGCACACTATAAAGTAAGAGGGGAGAGTTTTTCTGAGAATTATAGCATAGGCATAAGGAAGAAAGCAGAGGTAAAGCTAAGAAATTCAAATAAGATACAGTGAATCAATACTAGGACATATTACACAAAGAGGGACCTAATGCTACTTCCCCTTACTCCACTGTGTGTGCACTTCCTTGCTGTGTAATCAAGGTTTGTGTATATTATAGTCTTCCTGGATCTCGGCAGCTCCATGCTCTGCTGTTCTAAGTCAAAATGGCCAAGACACTGTTGCATCCAATGAAGTTTTTAACTGGACATTAGTCTCATTTTTTAGGGAAAGTAAGTCCATCTAAATAAATAAATAAATAAATAAATAAATAAATAAATAAAGTTTGGTCCTAGTTCATCATGTACAAATATAAGAAGCTACTGCCTTAAGAATGATTTGGGGGGGAATCAGTTATCATACACAGGGAGCTAAATGGCATCAACGTGCCCCACAGCCAAGTGACGCAATTCCCCGAATTCACAATTAAGAATTCAGGCTACTCTACTTTCATATACTGTCTGTAACCCAAGAACAATAGCTATTCACCTGATAAGGGACAACCCACAGATACATGACATCTATTCATTATAAATTTAAATTACTGCCGGGATGTTCTTATACAAAAATAAAAAAAAGCAAAATTAGCTTGTCCTATGTTGTTTTGAAGAGTGCTATTGTAAGCAGCTAAGAGAAATATAATAGAGTATATGAAGTATTGTGGAATGTTTAAATAAGATGTTTACCTTAATTTACATGGTAAATTCTGTATTACAGTTCTGTAAATCTGCTGACCAGTAGTCATTTGTTCTCACTGAGCACTGAGCAAAAAGATGCATTTTTGCCTTATCTCTTAGTTACTTTTTCATTGCTTTGACTCAATACCTGAAATTCACAAATTTAGGAGAGAAAGTTTCATTTTCTCTCTGTTTCAAAAGGTGAAAGCGCATGGCAGAGGCAGAGGTGGAGGCAGCTCCTCAATATCACAAACAGGAAGCCAAGACAAAGCAAGTTGAGTTTAGTCTTTCAAGGAAGGCAGAAAGCAGCTTATATATCCTTCCAGGTCTCATCCCAGTGATCAGCCCCTCCTGGATCCAGGTGTGGAAAATGCGGTAAGCTCCCACTGCATGTCTATATACCAACGGTGACCTTTGCAGACATTCTGTCAACTGGAGGTAATAAGGAACCAGCCTGAATTACGGTTTGGGAACCCCACCTAGATCAAGTAGGCAGTTGGGAATCAGGATGGATTAGAGTGTGAGGGATTTGTGGACCAGAAAATGAGGAAAGAGCACCCACCAACATGCGGGAGGCCCCACTGGGAACTCCAACTGTATAAAGGAAGGAAGAAGAAAGATTACTATAGCTTCTTCCTCTAGAAGTGCTCTAGCCTTCACATTTGTCTATGAACTCCAACTTGCTACACGCTACAGATCTTCATCACAGATTTGCTCCACTCTCCACTTGTACCTGTCTGCCCATTGCTGATCTTCTGTCACTGATCTTCAGTCTCTGGTCTTTGCCACTGTTCTTCAAACAACTGAGATCTGTAGCAGACTGTTATCCGGCTGTCCTGCAGTCCCACACTGGTGTTCTACTTTGTGGCTGTGTAGCCATTGGACACTTCAGCTATTGCATGTGCAGGTCACCATCTTGGACTATCTCTATTCGCAGATTCATAAGTCTTCTGAATAGATTTTTGTTATAATTTCTGCCTTTTGAGTTAGCCTAAACTAATATACCTGCTTACTCGCCTGTAATCCATCCAGACGAGGCCCCAATCTTCCAACAGCATATGATTCCAAAGACAACCCATGGCAACCAAATACATGAGACTTTTGGGAGATGTTCCAGAACCAAACCACAAAAGCTTACCTCAGAAACATTGTTGATCAGGGTAGCTATTAGAAAGTGAAAACCAGGCAAGAGACAGACACAAGCAGTAATTAAATATATATATTCGAATCCTTATTTCCACTTAGTATGAATGTTTCAATATCTTCAAGTTTTTCTCGTTTTTACTCAAGTTGTATTTTAGATCCCTCAGAGTCACTGTCCTCAACATCACCCTTACCATCACCTTCACCCAAAAACACATTCTTTTGTGAGTTTAATCACAATTTCTCTCCACTAAAATAACAGGCAGAAATCATTGCATTTTTTCTTTTAGGCGGCTCTATGGTGTTCCTAATGTTCCTCAAATGGTCGACATTAATTATAGATCATTCTGGGAGGATGTGTGCCTCTCAATTGTCTCATCTGCCACTGAAGTTTCTTATTGTTCTTTTCTATATGGGTGCTTACACTTCAAAGTGCGGAAAAATCACATTGAGTCTTGAAACAGAAGGCAGGCTTTCCTTTGCATCACAATAACCCCCCAAAAAACTTTTTTCTAAAGAAGTTAGTTCAATGTTGTGTTGTTTTGAATTATACCTGAAGATGTTATCAGAGCTTAGGAAAAAAATACAGCTATAGCAGGGAGGAGACTTCTGAAATCTTTTTAAAAGTAGTCTTAAGTACATGAAAGTGTTGAGTCTTAAATTTACAATGATGTCACACCAAAACTTTTACCATTTTCTTGGGCTGTGAACCACAGTTGCAATTGGTGAGCAAAGAAAGAACATTTCAAATATTAATTACTGATTTTTTTGTGCTTTTTATTATGTTGCATGCCAAAGAATAACTGCTGCTTTTTTTATGCCGGCAGGGACCAATATAGAACGATGTCCAATCATTCTGGTTGTAGCAAAGGGGAAGGATATAAGCAGATGAGATAAATGAAATGCACGTGCTAGTCACAGGTTTTTTTTTTTTTTTGAAAATGGATTTTCCTAAGAAAAGAGAAGGGGTTCATTACAACACTCATTTTTAAATTTATATTTTAAATGAATGTGCTGGGATGGTGGGAATAAAGACAATTCCTAATGAGTATATTCCACTTGTATTACTAAGGCACAGAAGTAAGTAGTTGATGGAAATTTACTTTTGCCACGCAAAGACGGCTGAGATACAAGAAGTTAGTGTCACTTAGACAAGAATCTGTGACTCTACTTTCACTGTTCACTTACACCACTTCTGTACAGTTGCTTAGTTCAGCCATTCCCTTAAATGATTTAATCACATCTAAGAAAGATTAAAAGAGAGACAATTTGCTTTCTGAGATAAGCTAACCAGGAGAATTCATTTCCTCTATTAACATAGTCCAGACAGAAATTTGTGTTTAATTTTATTTATATAATTGAGGTTTGGACAAGTCCAATTTTTTATTTTGTTTCCTTTACACTTGCTGTATTCTATTACCAGGAATCATGTGATGCTGTTTCATATATTACTACCCTGTAATATAAATACTACTTTTGGTTCTCTAGCCTGTAAATACCTACATCCACAGATGGAACCAAATGTCTTACATTATCTGTGTTATAGTAAGCCAAGAGATTTGTGCCATCCTATTCGTGTGTGTGTGTGTGTGTGTGTGTGTGTGTGTGTAATTATCTACCTTTAAAACATTTTAAACAAATGGCTGGGCATGACTGTTAATATTGATTATCTTAATTTTCAAAGATAGCACTCTGCTGCTCAGCATTTAGCCATTAAGATGTTGTCCACTGGGGACACTTGAGATTTTGAGTAGTAAACTATTTCTCATATGTTTAAAACATTGCATTAGTACAGATTCTTAGCCTCTGGCACAGAAACCAGTCTCTCCTGCCATATTTTATTATTCCCCAACCCACAGTCCAGACATAGCAGGGCTCACTGAGGCTGTCACAGGGAAACAGAAAATTTCCCTTGTGACTTGAAAAGCATTCATCAGAACTTACTGTCTAGCTACCTATTTGAGGGGGCTACTTGCTAACTTCCATTTTTATTCAAGATTATCTCCACGTTGCTTTGGGAGTCCATTGAGATACTGGCAAATAGCTGTCATGTCCAGATTTTTTTCTACATGATCTTTGCTTCCTGTTGTAAGTGTATGACTCAGACTCCTGACATTTTGGAAAAAGTCATAACTATTAATTTATTGCAGTGCAATTCTCTATTAAAAGCACCATTTTATATAAAGTTACATTTCAAATTAGGAAAATAATTTATTATCTGTTATTCATATATTTGGAAGAAACCATAACATACAACTTCTAGGATTTTTAAAGGAAACGTCCAAAAAAGTGACATGTATTTAAATGTTGTAGATTCTGTATAGATTTCACATACTTTTACTGGGTGGAGACCAATCAGAAAGGGCAGAGCACTGTGGCTCGATCCAGAAGCAGGTCACTGGGGTTTGACCCAGAAGGAAGTACAATAGCTCCGCACTTCCTTGATCTCCACACTTCCTGCTTTCTGTACTCACGAACAGCATCTCTTTGTCTTGGTCTCTTTCTGTGCTTCCACTTTTGCAAGCCATCCATGGACAGACTGAAATGTTTCAAAACGGTACACAAAAGTAAACATTTCCTCTCTTGAATTGTAGATGTTGGATATTATGTCTCAACAATAAAAAAGTAACTGAGCCAATGATGTTATTTAATTGTTTTATAGCTACTCAGAAAGTCCAGAGACCTTGCATAAGCTGTGTAAATGAAATAAGGATGGGGACTCAATGGCTGCCACATCCAATGATACCTGGACACACACACAGGTAAGTACAAAGAAAGAAGGAGAATAATAAATCTTAGTATGAAATTGCAAAAAAAAAATAGTGTTTGTCAGACATTATTCAACTATACAACAAGGAAGATTATATATATTTATGGAGCACAGTGTCATGTTTACATATATGATTATATGTATATTGCGTAATATTTAAGTCAATTTAAAAATATTCATTCTTATATAACTCATTCAATTTTGGCAATAATTTTCAAAACACTTAGTCCAGCTTTTTAAAAATGCATATATTATTGCTATCTATAGTCAACAATCATTGAAGATTAAAAAAGAAATATATTATAATACAATTTTCATTCTTCATGTAATATCTGTATTGTTGTGTACTATTTAAAAGGGTATTTATCATTATTTCTCAATGAATAACCTTACAGAACAATTCCTAAAGAAAAATAAGGGTTTAACTTTATTAGGTTTCAAATATTTTGATCAAGTTTTAAATATTGGGGGATTTTGTTCAAAAATACAGTGAACTTATGAGTATTTATTTCTTAAATATCTATTGTTTAAAACACCAGACACATTTCATTCTTGGACAGTAGAATTCCTTTCATTAATTATCAGTGTCATTTCAATATGGTTCTAGTAGCCTGATAATTTCTTTGTTATCTGATATACCGAGATTTTGCAAACCCATTTTTGCATGGCCTAGTGATAGAATAAATCATTTCTCCTTCATACACTGGCACTATGTACAAGTATTATTCTTAGAGGACAGTTCTTTTTTCTAGATCTTATTGCTTAAAGTATTGGATTTTTGGCAATTTTTGTATCATTTCCTTCTTAGCAATTTATAATATACTTTGAGTTTATAGTACTTCTATTTAAAGTGCAGGCTCTAATATTTATTACCACTTACTCTAATGTGCCTTATGTTTATCTCATATGTGCATCTCCTTTTTTATGTGGAGAAAAATAAGATTTTGAGGATACTAGAAAACACATAATTTAAAGATTACATAATTACCCAATTTTATATCTTATAATATGCACAACTATTTCAGAATAAAAATCCCAGAAAACAGAACCAAGGTGGCTATGGTATAGTATTAACTCATCAGTGTCTCTGTATGATTAGACAGAGATTCAGTGAAGATAATAACTCTTTGGCTTAGCCTAGGAAGGCAGAGGCCGTGAACTTCAATAGCAGGTGAGCCCAAGAGACAGGGTCTAAGGGTAAGCCTGGCAGGCATAGCCTAGTGCTGCAAAGAGCAGTCATGTTCTGCTAACCAATAGATCACAAACAGCGATTGTGTGGGAGAATTGCCGAACATGGCAGTCTATAGGGTGCTGGACAATCTTGCGGCCATGTGCCCTAAGAGAAGCCCTTGGTTACAGCAGGCAGGAAAATGGAGTCATCTCAGTCATGTGGAGAAACAAAGAGAAGCCCTGACTGAAACGCCCAGGAATTGGGGTTTGAAAACTGAAGGTGTAGGCTGAATTCGTAGCCAGTGTCTGCTGGCAGACACTGGACGTGCGTTGTGAGCGCTTTTAGAAGAAAACTAGTCAACAAGTCACTCTGCAGAGAAGCTAGGGACCCTCCTTATCAGCCACTAGTTAGGGAACAGCATTGACAAGAGAAAGGGGAAAAAGACTATGGTCCTTCTGAAAGATCTGAGCCCAATTAGAACAGGTCTTGGAAAGCAGAGATTGCATTCCTCAAACCTGAGGATTAATCCCAGCACAGGTGGGAGAAGAACCGTATTTCCCATGCATGATTTTCACAGAGGGAAGGGAGTGTGTGTACCCTTGTTCAACCCAATCTCATAGAAATGGCAGGAACTACTCTGGAGTGGGACATCCTTATAGACTTGGACACAGGAAGAAGAGAGCAACTGGTTACACCCTCCACTAGTGTCATGGGATAACAAGTCTTGGGTGTGGATACTTCACATTCAAATAACACAGTGGGATAACATTTTTTGGACTTTGGAATCACTTCAATGATTTTCTGTAGGTATACTGATCTTGTGTTTATGCTATTTATTTGTGGATTTTTATCTTTTTTCTTCATTTTTGTTTCCTTTATTCTTTCTGTTTTTGTTATTTGTTAGTAACTTCATTTCTTATGTTGTCCACTAGTTATGTTCTTTTTGAAAAGGCTTTCTATAGATTCTGGAGATAAATTCTTTTTCACTTATAGCACTCTTTGATTGTTTTTCTTTGGTTTCTATTGCCTAAGTTTATCTGTTTTCTTCTGACCTGTGGTAGAAGCTCTGTCATACTTTTCTCTATCTTATAACTATTTATTCTTCTCAGTTTTATTACTGTGTTAGAATTTAGTGCTCAATGATGTGGACCTGAACTTAAGTTAAACAGGAAGAAAAACTCTCACCAAACAGAGTGATGTGTTGGATACAGGAAAGGAGAGCATGTATGAGGACAGGACACGACAAGGGATCAAAACAAATGTGGTAACACACGATGTGAGGCATGTAGCTGTGCTGTCACGCAACGTCATTTTAGGCGAGTATTATGACAACATGTATACATACTAACACACACACCTGAGTACATTACATTTAATTAGGTATCTCCACGTAGCATCATCATATTTGACAGGAACCCAGGATAACAGATATAAAGTTGATGTTGAGTGATACTTCAAAATATGTCCACAAGCTTATATTGTTTTGGGAATGTTTTCCTTCAATCCCAATAGAAACTGCTAGTTAGTTTTCTAACTAATTGACTTTTAAGAATTCAGTCAAACAAATGACGTGCAAAGCCATTGAGATCCAGGTACAAAAAAAAAAAAAAAAAAAAAACACAAGGCGAAAATTAGTTGAAATTATATAGAGTAAGCAATTGAATGTTTCATAGAATCTCTGTTTCTGACTGTGTTGCAGGAACCATTTGCCTGTTTTGAAATATTATCAATTTTAAATTATGGGTGGCTATCTTCTCCCATTACCATGGATAATTCAGAGTTGCATCTAATTCACATCATATTATAGAAACTGGAAAAATATTAATGATTTTATAATTTAGAAGAAAACAAGCCTCAAAGCTTGAAGACAGTCATGACAAAAATGATCTATTGAAATTAGCAGAAGAAACGCATCAGCCGAACATCTCACTCTTTCCTAATTCTGTCTTTTTGCTCTTCTGGCAATTAAGCTACTTTTCATTCAGCTCTTGCAGATATTGAATTCTAAATATTGAAGAAACTGCTTTTCATTGAAAAAAATGCAACACTTTCATTTTGGAATAAAAGATTGAGTTCATAAGAGAGGAGACTCTAATTTGAATTTCCCATTTATGGGTATTACATTTCATTATCTGGAAGCTATACATATAAATGAGGATGATAGATTATTTTTTTCTAAATTCAGGATGTTTAGATATCCCTTCAAAAGTGTTCATTTACTTTTCAGATATAGAATTTTTAGTTCTGAATTGATGGGCTGTTATTTTATGGCTGAAAAATGTCTATTAGTCAGTCATCCTCTGTATATTTGAATGGGTCATCTTATTTATTTATTTTTGGTAGTCATTAGTTCCAGGTAGGCGGTAGCTATTCAAAATAAAACATCTTTATTATGTCTTACTTACAAAGCATAGAAACATTGAGCATTTTCTTTACTACTTTACTCTCTTTCAAATTCGCATATTTCCTAAAAAAAAAACAAATTAGAAATGCATAAAGATCATTATAATTCAACTCTGCCTTACGGCTTGCAAATTCCATGAGCAGAAAAAAAAGAAATTTTCATCAAGTTCCTTTGTAAAACTTGCATCTATGAAGCCCAAGTTAAGTGGTTACTTGAAATATACACTCTTTTTCAAATTAATATTAACATAGTATGGGTATGGTTGAATCACTTTACATTAAGAAATTTAAATCTGGATAGACATTACAGATCATCCTTAACAAGAAGCAGCTGGTGAGGCAGGAAACAATGGTGTTCATCTGCAACTACTGGCTCCAGGTTTCTTGGTATCAGAGGAATGGGTACAGTGTTTGAGGTCCCAGCTGCAAAAAAACATCAGAAGCTCACAGACATATGGATGCATAATTACCTATTTCTTTTCTAGCTATTAGGGTTAAGCAATTTGAGATCAACATGAGGTAGCTTTTTGTTAAGCTGGTCTACATGTGTCCCCTCTGGGACATCACTACTGCAGTTCCATTATTAAAAGGAGAAGAAGAAGAAGAAGAAGAAGAAGAAGAAGAAGAAGACGAAGATGATGATGATGATGATGATGATGATGATGATGATGATATGCCACATGTTAAAGATGTCAAAAAATCAAGATTCTACTCCAATGAGCTTATTGGTGGGAGAGTTAGATTAGTTCAATTCTGAATGTACCATGGACCAGTGGGAGCTTATTTACAAAAGATATGGAGGAATTGATAAAGAAAAATTTGCTAAATTTACTAAGAAGAAGTGTTGAATGTAAGATTGCATTATGAGTTAATAAACTTAGCAGGATTTATGCTCAAGGCAGATCAGGATGATTAGATAGGACCCATAAAATGAAAGAACATAAGAAATTTGATCAGATATTGAAAGTGATCACATGTTAAGAGTAGCAGTTCTTGGTAAATTTACTTGACATAGGGAAAGTAAGGGAAAGACCCCGGAACAGAGCTTTTATTAAAAAAAAGAACTCTGAATCCATCTACTATAGATAGTTACTTGTCATCTATGCCTTTTGGGCTCCATGACAACAAATGATTGGCATGCCCATGTATTGCTTAGTCCTTCTAGAGGAAGCCCATCGATATATCGTTTGTATAAGTCACTTTATCACTTAAAATAGAGACTATTTTTCTTAACTCTTATGGCATATATCATATTTTGGTAAGAATTGCTTTGAACTTGCATCTTTTTTTCTGCATAAAAAATTGTAATTCAATATTGAACTTTGAGTCATAAAAAAGTCTAATCTTTATTCCACCACTGAAATTATCTGTGCCTGGCTTAGGCAAACTGTTTAAAACTTCTGGGCTTTAGTTTACTATAATCACAAAATGATAGAGTTGAAAATACTAAATTCCCTATCAAGATCTGTAACACACTGAAATATTAAACTATGCATCAAATTATCATCAATCCTCTATAAATTACTCAAAAGAAGAAACAAACTTCATACAAACTTCTATTCTTATGCATGTGTAGTCCAGGAGATAAGCTAAAATTCCCCATAATCATCAATTGTTTTAATTATGAACAAAGGAAGATGCTTTCTTCCAGTTATTTTCAATAAATACAATTAACATTGATCTAATGTTTTCAAAAATAAAAATTAAAAGTTTGACTCTTTGTGACCATGCCAATATTGAAATTTAAAGCAATACTAATTATTATAAAACACATAAATATTTGAGTTTGCAGAACATCTAGTATGTAGCACATATTCTACATTCTTTAAGGCTGCTGACCGGCTATTTTTAAAAGTCCATTAATTTCCATTGTTTTACAGAGTTTCTTTTTTCTTTTCTAATTATATAACACCTGAAGAAAAAGTACAATTAGATTTTGCCTATTATGCAAAATACTCACACAATTCAAGATTTATTCTTATCACACTAGTTGTCATGACCGATCACGTTCACGTACATGGAGTTTTTCTGTCTATGTTTTCTTCTTTGTTTCACTATTTACTTGTACTTAAACTCATTTACATATTAATGATATTCATAAATTGCAGCTATTTCAATGTTACTGAGAGTCTTGTACCCTTCCTCATTCTATATATTTCATATATTTACAATGGTGTGATATCCAATTTGGAAACTATACCTAGTTTAAATGTACTGTAGTATATTTACCAAGTACTGTTTTAGAAATTCTGTTTGGTAAATTCAAATGGAAATTAAATCAACTAAGATTGAGTGCTATAAAAAATGTTATTTCAGTTCCTGCAAAACTGTACAATGAGCTAATCCTGAATTTTGAAAGACAAAACAAAACACTGTTCTACTCTCCTAGTGTATTTTGGGTCATCAAGGCACACTTATAATATGTAGTTCACTTAGTTTACAGTTGCATTAGGGATGAGAATTATGGCTAGATACGAATGAATATTTGTGTGCCTGTATGGATAGACATGTGGGTAAGACCTCTCCCTCTTACACAAAATAGTGATTCAGTCATTTTCACTATCAAAGTATGTGGTTTTTTTAAATCTTAAAAATGTTGCCAGTATAGGATGGATTTGACACATATTATAATTTCATTACCTTATACAATATGGAACTTATATGATGGCAAACTGCTGCCAACAATATTTGGTGAATTGACAATTTATAGATAAAGTATTAAATAATATTGTTTGTTTAGATGCAAACTCAGTTTAGTATCTTGGTCTGACAGGAAGGACAGTAGAACTGTAACATTTGAATTACATTTTCCTCATACACAGAAGGATTTAACATTTTAACTTTATAAGTAAATTACAAAGGCAAATGTAGATTTCTTATAGTTTGTCATAAGAAGTTTCATGGTAATTTAAATTATTGAAAAATTACCTCAAGGGGCCATCCACCTGGTACCTCTTCACTGGTATTGGGGTTTCACCTCACTATCTTTTGTTTATAATAAAGTTCTATTGCTCTACAAAAAAAGGGGAAAATGACAAATTATTTAAAAAAAACAAAAGCACTAATGAAATTGTTTTGGTATGTTATATCTATTGGTATTTAGCATTTTTTGGAAGAATATATTTGCAAGTTCACTCAGCGATGAGATCCTTGTACACTGGTGGGTTGAAGTTTTTAATTCTACGAAGGCTGTTCATCTGAATCTTTTGGCATACATGTGCCATATGCACCCTTCTCATATTGCAATGGGCTTCATTAAAATATGCAAGCTGAGAATGTAATTGAGAAACTATGGTAACAATAAATAAATATTAAGACACAATTATTTGAGTCAAAAATGTGACATCTACTTTGTTTTATTCTGTTGGTTAAAAGAAAATTATTAATCATTATATTTAATAGACAAGGTTATGTTTACTTGGAAAAGGAAATATAGGGCTCTCTTAGAGTCTGTCTAACACAATTAGACATTAATTATCTCACATATGGTCTATGTATGTACACACAAAACCAGCTTAAAAAATAAGTTCTTATGTAGAAAATCACAGATACTGAAAGATAGTTAAAGGAAGTATATTGTTAAAAGATCAACATAGCATAACTTGAAAGGAAATTTGAACTTTGACTCTTTATATAAATTATTCAATTAGAAACTAACGTTTTAAAACATTTGTGTTTTTCCTAGTAGAAGGAAATAATTCTATCTATTATATAGGAAAAGAAAGATTGTTTATGACAAAGTTTTAAAAACTTTGAAAAACATGAAAAGAAAAGCTCTCTGAAATTATTATTTAATGGCAATGTCAATAAATTATTTAGTTGTAGATTAGTGGGAATAATAATTAGTTTCAAAATAATTTGTATTATAAAATCAAAAGAAAGAATGCTAGGCAATATTAGGAAAGTCCTAGTCTAATAAGTAATTTGATCACAACCAGAGAAAATTTTAGTGAAACATTGCTTACTATGTAGTTTGTAAAGCTGTTTTTTAACATTATAAGCCTATGGCATGAGCTATATAAACTTATGAATGCTCAAAGATCATCAAAATGGCCTGAAGACTAATAGAAGTTAAATTTGTCATCACATATAATAAGAGAGAACAACCTGACAGTTATTGTACTAGTAGGGAAAGAATAAAAGCAGAAATAAAAAGTTTCTTTAACAACAATTAGCATTTAAATAACTTATTAAATAATTGAAGGATCCAAGAAAAGTAGAAAGATTTTTTCATTCCTAGGAGAAAAAATAAACTTAGATTTGTCAGTGTCTTAGTTACTATTCGTTGCTGTGACTCAGTACCTGACACCCACAAATTTAGAAAAGGAAAGGTTTATTTTAACTCACAGTTTTGGAAGGTCACAGTCCATTCAGGGGTGGCCTGCAGCAATGGAAGCACAGGTCAGAGACAGAGGTGGAGGCAGCTTCTCATAACATCACAATCAGGAAGGCAAGTCGAGACAAGTTGAGACTAGTTCTGGTCCTTAAGGAATCAAGGAAGGCAGGAAGCAGCTTATGTATCCTTCTAGGTCTCTGTCCAGGGATTAGCCCCTCCCGCATCTAGATGTGGAAGGTGTGGCCACTACACACTGTTAATACCAATTTACAGGCCTTTAATCCTAACTTAACTGTAATCCACCCCTCCAGATCAGGCCCCAATTTACCAAAAGCAGCAAATGGTTCCATAGACAATTCATTTACATTTAAATACATGAGACTTTTGGGGGACATTCCAGAGCCAAACCACAGTAGTCGATCTTGCGGGGGATAAAAAAGAAATTTAACTTTTCACGAGATGAAAATGAGAAAAAGTTACTGATTCACAGTAATGGTTACAATGTAGTGTATATACATGGCAGAATACTACTCCTCCATAAAGACAGATAGATTTGAGGTGTTTGAAAATATATAGTTGAAACTTTACACCATCATACTTAGCAAAGTGAGTCAAACACAGAAAGTTAAATATTGTGTGATTTCTCTGATATGAGAAGCCCAGAAAACAGACAATGTATAGAACAAAATGCGTGTGATAATGGGGCTAGGGGAAATGAAGAGGCTTTGGAAAGGCCAAGGATGGGGAACGATTGCAATGCTGTTGTGATATACATGTGCACAAAATGCTCAAATTCACTGTAATCATTATGTTTCATATATATATATACATACATATATACATACATACACACACACACATTTTATATATATATATATATATATATATATATATATATATATATATGAAGAAAAATAAAGAAATTAATAATTCTTACTTGTCCACAGTGTACACATTATTATGGGAAAACTGGTCATGGATAAGTCTCTCTCTTCTGAAGACAAGTTACCATTTAAACACAAGATTGAGTCTGGGGTTTACAATAATTATAACCTGACCTTGGAGAAAACATTAACTGACTCTCTTTACCCATAATTGTGTACTTATTAAATAGCAGATTCTGCATTGTAAGCAAATGTTTTCTTACTTACAAATTTATGCTACTATATCTTCTAAATCAAAGCTCAATTTGCCTTATATATTGCTATATTAAATTCTTTATATTTAACAGAGAGATTATTGATATACATTGATTACCTGTATACATTCCAAATTCATAGGTTGAATTTCCAACACTGGAGCTGGTAGCATGAGAAGTCAATCATTTGAGAATCAATTATGTCATGAAGGGGGAGTTCTCATCCACAGGATTAGTGTCCCTGTTAGCGAGATCCCAGTGAGACCCTTGGCTATTTTGCCATGAGAAGATTTATGTCCTAGCGATTTTGTTGCTGTTGGGACACAAGGCTCGATGCTCAAGTGTTAAGAAGGGCAGCCATATTTTAGTTCAGAGTTTCAGAATTCTCAGTCTGTGAATGACTGAGAGGCAGTGATGGAAGGACGAGGTGGAATGGCCTAGTAAAGGACAACATTTTGTCATAACACAGCCATGAAGCAGAGAAAGGAAGAACCATGGGACAAGAATATACTGTTTCAGTCACATGGCTATTGGCTCATTTGTCTAACCGGACCTTACTTCTAAGAGCCCATGAAAACATAAATGGGTGAACCAGTTATTTAGTATTTCAATGGACTGATCAGATTTCAAATACATGAGAATTTGAGGGGATGTTTCAAACCCTAGCCATAATAACACAAGAAAAATGCAACTATGTATGATCGAAACAAGGGTAATCGATAGATATGGAATCAAACAGGACCTTGAATTTTGACTTAACTTCTACTACTATAAAAAATAAGTATCCGATGGTCCTAAGCCAATCCAATTTATGTTGGTTTCCTACAGAAGCGTGAATGAACTGAGAAATTATTCGAAATATATGTAACAAGTAAATGTAAATTAATAAAAATGTAACGGGATTACTAGACTCATTACATTATTATTCAATAATTAGATGTTTTCTCTATTATTCATCTAGTGTGTATAGGTAGCCCTAAATATGAAGAAAATCAATAGATTGCAACTCACTTTATGGTTTGTAGTTCGAAGCAGGTATTGTGATTGTGGATTTGTATATTGATAATATAAAATGCTATCTAATTTACAATTATTTTTCCTAACATAAAAATTAAGGATTTTTAAAAAGTGAATTTTAAAAAGTAAAATGTACACTCCATATTAGTTCTAATTATATCTTACCTTGCTTTCTAAAAGTGCTACAGCTTATATTCATTAACCAAATACATTATAGCCATAAACAAGAAAGGGATTTTATAGGGTTGCAAGTATTTGAAAATATCAC